>CAMAOC010000414.1:0-44251 GCA_945859555.1 Megachile ligniseca
ATTATTATCGCTATGACTGTTATTATTATCCTTATTGTATTATTTCTAGCACTATAACTGTTATTATCATCCTTATTACTATTACTATTATCGCTATGACTGTTATTATT
Organism: Megachile ligniseca; assembly: GCA_945859555.1. Classification (NCBI taxonomy): domain Eukaryota; kingdom Metazoa; phylum Arthropoda; class Insecta; order Hymenoptera; family Megachilidae; genus Megachile; species Megachile ligniseca. Next base: position 111 of record CAMAOC010000414.1, read on the forward strand.
ATACTTATTCTATTATTACTATCCCTATTACTCTTGTCTTTATTTTGATAATCATTATTATTTCCCTTATTACTATTATTATTATCATTATAACTATTATTATTATCCTTATTACTAGTATTATTATCTCTATAACTATTATTGTTATCCTCATTACTATTATTATTATCGCTATGACTGTTATTATTATCCTTATTCTATTATTACTATACCTATTACTCTTGTCTCTATCCTTATAACTATTATTATTATGTTTACTACTATTATTATTATCGCCATAACTATTATTATTATCCTTACTACTATTATTATTATCGCTGTGACTGTTATTATTATCCTTATTCTATTATTACTATCCCTATTACTCTTCTCTTTATCCTTATAACTATTATTATTATCCTTATTACTATTATTATTAGCACCATAGCTATTATTATTATTATCGCTATGACTGTTATTATTATCCTTATTCTATTATTACTATACCTATTACTCTTGTCTCTATCCTTATAACTATTATTATTATGTTTACTACTATTATTATTATCGCCATAACTATTATTATTATCCTTACTACTATTATTATTATCGCTGTGACTGTTATTATTATCCTTATTCTATTATTACTATCCCTATTACTCTTCTCTTTATCCTTATAACTATTATTATTATCCTTATAACTATTATTATTATCCTTATTACTATTATTATTATCGCTATGACTGTTATTATTATACTTATTCTATTATTAATATCCCTATTACTCTTGTGTCTATCCTTATAACTATTATTATTATGTTTATTACTATTATTATTATCGCCATAACTATTATTATTATCCTTACTACTATTATTATTATCGCTGTGACTGTTATTATTATCCTTATTCTATTTTTACTATCCCTATTACTCTTCTCTTTATCCTTATAACTATTATTATTATCCTTATTACTATTATTATTATCGCTATAACTGTTATTATTATCCTTATTAGTAGTATTATTAGCACTATAACTATTATTATTATCCTTATTACTATTATTATTAGCACCATAGCTATTATTATTATTATCGCTATGACTGTAATTATTATCCTTATTCTATTATTACTATACCTATTACTCTTGTCTCTATCCTTATAACTATTATTATTATGTTTACTACTATTATTATTATCGCCATAACTATTATTATTATCCTTACTACTATTATTATTATCGCTGTGACTGTTATTATTATCCTTATTCTATTATTACTATCCCTATTACTCTTCTCTTTATCCTTATAACTATTATTATTATCCTTATTACTATTATTATTATCGCTATAACTATTATTATTATCCTTATTACTATTATTAATAGCACTATAACTATTATTATTATCCTTATTACTGTTATTATTATCGCTATGACTGTTATTATTATCCTTATTCTATTATTACTATACCTATTACTCTTGTCTCTATCCTTATAACTATTATTATTATGTTTACTACTATTATTATTATCGCCATAACTATTATTATTATCCTTACTACTATTATTATTATCGCTGTGACTGTTATTATTATCCTTATTCTATTATTACTATCCCTATTACTCTTCTCTTTATCCTTATAACTATTATTATTATCCTTATTACTATTATTATTATCGCTATAACTATTATTATTATCCTTATTACTATTATTAATAGCACTATAACTATTATTATTATCCTTATTACTATTATTATTATCGCTATGACTGTTATTATTATACTTATTCTATTATTACTATCCCTATTACTCTTCTCTTTATCCTTATAACTATTATTATTATCCTTATTACTATTATTATTATCGCTATGACTGTTATTATTATACTTATTCTATTATTACTATCCCTATTACTCTTGTCTTTATTTTGATAATCATTATTATTTCCCTTATTACTATTATTATTATCATTATAGCTGTTATTATTATCCTTATTAGTATTATTATTAGCACTATAGATATTATTATTATTATCGCTATGACTGTTATTATTATCCTTATTACTATTATTATTATCACTATGACTGTTATTATTATACTTATTCTATTATTACTATCCCTATTACTCTTGTCTTTATCCTGATAATTATTATTATTTCCCTTATTACAATTATTATTATCGCTATAACTATTATTATTATCCTTATTACTATTATTATTCGCACTATAACTATTATTATTATCCTTATTACTATTATTATTAGCACCATAGCTATTATTATTATTATCGCTATGACTGTTATTATTATCCTTATTCTATTATTACTATACCTATTACTCTTGTCTCTATCCTTATAACTATTATTATTATGTTTACTACTATTATTATTATCGCCATAACTATTATTATTATCCTTACTACTATTATTATTATCGCTGTGACTGTTATTATTATCCTTATTCTATTATTACTATCCCTATTACTCTTCTCTTTATCCTTATAACTATTATTATTATCCTTATAACTATTATTATTATCCTTATTACTATTATTATTATCGCTATGACTGTTATTATTATACTTATTCTATTATTAATATCCCTATTACTCTTGTGTCTATCCTTATAACTATTATTATTATGTTTACTACTATTATTATTATCGCCATAACTATTATTATTATCCTTACTGCTATTATTATTATCGCTGTGACTGTTATTATTATCCTTATTCTATTATTACTATCCCTATTACTCTTCTCTTTATCCTTATAACTATTATTATTATCCTTATAACTATTATTATTATCCTTATTACTATTATTATTATCGCTATAACTATTATTATTATCCTTATTACTATTATTAATAGCACTATAACTATTATTATTATCCTTATTACTGTTATTATTATCGCTATGACTGTTATTATTATCCTTATTCTATTATTACTATACCTATTACTCTTGTCTCTATCCTTATAACTATTATTATTATGTTTACTACTATTATTATTATCGCCATAACTATTATTATTATCCTTACTACTATTATTATTATCGCTGTGACTGTTATTATTATCCTTATTCTATTATTACTATCCCTATTACTCTTCTCTTTATCCTTATAACTATTATTATTATCCTTATTACTATTATTATTATCGCTATAACTATTATTATTATCCTTATTACTATTATTAATAGCACTATAACTATTATTATTATCCTTATTACTATTATTATTATCGCTATGACTGTTATTATTATACTTATTCTATTATTACTATCCCTATTACTCTTCTCTTTATCCTTATAACTATTATTATTATCCTTATTACTATTATTATTATCGCTATGACTGTTATTATTATACTTATTCTATTATTACTATCCCCCTATTACTCTTGTCTTTATTTTGATAATCATTATTATTTCCCTTATTACTATTATTATTATCATTATAGCTGTTATTATTATCCTTATTAGTATTATTATTAGCACTATAGATATTATTATTATTATCGCTATGACTGTTATTATTATCCTTATTACTATTATTATTATCACTATGACTGTTATTATTATACTTATTCTATTATTACTATCCCTATTACTCTTGTCTTTATCCTGATAATTATTATTATTTCCCTTATTACAATTATTATTATCGCTATAACTATTATTATTATCCTTATTACTATTATTATTCGCACTATAACTATTATTATTATCCTTATTACTATTATTATTAGCACCATAGCTATTATTATTATTATCGCTATGACTGTTATTATTATCCTTATTCTATTATTACTATACCTATTACTCTTGTCTCTATCCTTATAACTATTATTATTATGTTTACTACTATTATTATTATCGCCATAACTATTATTATTATCCTTACTACTATTATTATTATCGCTGTGACTGTTATTATTATCCTTATTCTATTATTACTATCCCTATTACTCTTCTCTTTATCCTTATAACTATTATTATTATCCTTATAACTATTATTATTATCCTTATTACTATTATTATTATCGCTATGACTGTTATTATTATACTTATTCTATTATTAATATCCCTATTACTCTTGTGTCTATCCTTATAACTATTATTATTATGTTTATTACTATTATTATTATCGCCATAACTATTATTATTATCCTTACTACTATTATTATTATCGCTGTGACTGTTATTATTATCCTTATTCTATTTTTACTATCCCTATTACTCTTCTCTTTATCCTTATAACTATTATTATTATCCTTATTACTATTATTATTATCGCTATAACTGTTATTATTATCCTTATTAGTAGTATTATTAGCACTATAACTATTATTATTATCCTTATTACTATTATTATTAGCACCATAGCTATTATTATTATTATCGCTATGACTGTAATTATTATCCTTATTCTATTATTACTATACCTATTACTCTTGTCTCTATCCTTATAACTATTATTATTATGTTTACTACTATTATTATTATCGCCATAACTATTATTATTATCCTTACTGCTATTATTATTATCGCTGTGACTGTTATTATTATCCTTATTCTATTATTACTATCCCTATTACTCTTCTCTTTATCCTTATAACTATTATTATTATCCTTATAACTATTATTATTATCCTTATTACTATTATTATTATCGCTATAACTATTATTATTATCCTTATTACTATTATTAATAGCACTATAACTATTATTATTATCCTTATTACTGTTATTATTATCGCTATGACTGTTATTATTATCCTTATTCTATTATTACTATACCTATTACTCTTGTCTCTATCCTTATAACTATTATTATTATGTTTACTACTATTATTATTATCGCCATAACTATTATTATTATCCTTACTACTATTATTATTATCGCTGTGACTGTTATTATTATCCTTATTCTATTATTACTATCCCTATTACTCTTCTCTTTATCCTTATAACTATTATTATTATCCTTATTACTATTATTATTATCGCTATGACTGTTATTATTATACTTATTCTATTATTACTATCCCTATTACTCTTCTCTTTATCCTTATAACTATTATTATTATCCTTATTACTATTATTATTATCGCTATGACTGTTATTATTATACTTATTCTATTATTACTATCCCTATTACTCTTGTCTTTATTTTGATAATCATTATTATTTCCCTTATTACTTTTATTATTATCATTATAGCTGTTATTATTATCCTTATTAGTATTATTATTAGCACTATAGATATTATTATTATTATCGCTATGACTGTTATTATTATCCTTATTACTATTATTATTATCACTATGACTGTTATTATTATACTTATTCTATTATTACTATCCCTATTACTCTTGTCTTTATCCTGATAATTATTATTATTTCCCTTATTACAATTATTATTATCGCTATAACTATTATTATTATCCTTATTACTATTATTATTCGCACTATAACTATTATTATTATCCTTATTACTATTATTATTAGCACCATAGCTATTATTATTATTATCGCTATGACTGTTATTATTATCCTTATTCTATTATTACTATACCTATTACTCTTGTCTCTATCCTTATAACTATTATTATTATCCTTATAACTATTATTATTATCCTTATTACTATTATTATTATCGCTATGACTGTTATTATTATACTTATTCTATTATTAATATCCCTATTACTCTTGTCTTTATCCTGATAATTATTATTATTTCCCTTATTACTATTATTATTATCGCTATAACTGTTATTATTATCCTTATTACTATTATTATTCGCACTACAACTATTATTATTATCCTTATTACTATTATTATTATTGCCATAACTGTTATTATTATCCTTATTAGTATTATTATTAGCACTATATATATTATTATTATTATCGCTATGACTGTTATTATTATCCTTATTCTATTATTATGATCCCTATTACTCTTGTCTCTATCCTTACAACTATTACTGTTATGCTTATTACTATTATTATTAGCACTATAACTATTATTATTATCCTTCTTACTATTATTATTATCGCTATGACTGTTATTATTATACTTATTCTATTATTACTATCCCTATTACTCTTGTCTTTATCCTGATAATTATTATTATTTCCCTTATTACAATTATTATTATCGCTATAACTGTTATTATTATCCTTATTCTATTATTATTCGCACTTCAACTATTATTATTATCCTTATTACTATTATTATTATTGCCATAACTGTTATTATTATCCTTATTAGTATTATTATTAGCACTATAGATATTATTATTATTATCGCTATGACTGTTATTATTATCCTTATTACTATTATTAATAGCACTATAACTATTATTATTATCCTTATTACTATTATTATTATCGCTATGACTGTTATTATTATACTTATTCTATTATTACTATCCCTATTACTCTTGTCTTTATTTTGATAATTATTATTATTTCCCTTATTACTATTATTATTATCGCTATATCTGTTATTATTATCCTTATTAGTAGTATTATTAGCACTATAACTATTATGTTTATCCTTATTACTATTATTATTCGCACTATAACTATTATTATTATCCTTATTGCTATTATTATTATCGCTATAACTATTATTATTATCCTTATTACTATTATTACTAGCACTATAACTATTATTATTATCCTTATTACTATTATTATTATCGCTATGACTGTTATTATTATACTTATTCTATTATTACTATCCCTATTACTCTTGTCTTTATTTTGATAATTATTATTATTTCCCTTATTACTATTATTATTATCGCTATATCTGTTATTATTATCCTTATTAGTAGTATTATTAGCACTATAACTATTATGTTTATCCTTATTACTATTATTATTCGCACTATAACTATTATTATTATCCTTATTGCTATTATTATTATCGCTATAACTATTATTATTATCCTTATTACTATTATTACTAGCACTATAACTATTATTATTATCCTTATTACTATTATTATTATCGCTATGACTGTTATTATTATACTTATTCTATTATTACTATCCCTATTACTCTTGTCTTTATTTTGATAATCATTATTATTTCCCTTATTACTATTATTATTATCATTATAACTGTTATTATTATCCTTATTACTAGTATTATCATCTCTATAACTATTATTGTTATCCTCATTACTATTATTATTATCGCTATGACTGTTATTATTATCCTTATTCTATTATTACTATACCTATTACTCTTGTCTCTATCCTTATAAGTATTATTATTATGTTTACTACTATTATTATTATCGCCATAACTATTATTATTATCCTTACTACTATTATTATTATCGCTGTGACTGTTATTATTATCATTATTCTATTATTACTATCCCTATTACTCTTCTCTTTATCCTTATAACTATTATTATTATCCTTATTACTGTTATTATTATCGCTATAACTATTATCATTATCCTTATTACTATTATTAATAGCACTATAACTATTATTATTATCCTTATTACTATTATTATTATCGCTATGACTGTTATTATTATACTTATTCTATTATTACCATCCCTATTACTCTTGTCTTTATCCTTATAACTATTATTATTATCGCTATAACTATTATTATTATCGCTATGACTGTTATTATTATCCTTATTGTATTATTACTATCCCTATTACTTTTATCTTTATCCTTATAACTATTATTATTTCCCTTATTACTATTATTATTATCATTATAACTGTTATTATTATCCTTATTACTAGTATTATTATCTCTATAACTATTATTGTTATCCTCATTACTATTATTATTATCGCTATGACTGTTATTATTATCCTTATTCTATTATTACTATCCGTATTACTCTTGTCTTTATCCTTATAACTATTATTATTATCGCTATGACTGTTAGTATTATCCTTATTGTATTATTACTATCCCTATTACTTTTGTCTTTATCCTTATAACTATTATTATTTCCCGTATTACTATTATTATTATCGCTATAACTATTATTATTATCCTTATTACTATTATTATTATCGCTATAACTGTTATTATTATCCTTATTAGTAGTATTATTAGCACTATAACTATTATTATTATCCTTATTACTATTATTATTAGCACCATAGCTATTATTATTATTATCGCTATGACTGTAATTATTATCCTTATTCTATTATTACTATACCTATTACTCTTGTCTATATCCTTATAACTATTATTATTATGTTTACTACTATTATTATTATCGCCATAACTATTATTATTATCCTTACTGCTATTATTATTATCGCTGTGACTGTTATTATTATCCTTATTCTATTATTACTATCCCTATTACTCTTCTCTTTATCCTTATAACTATTATTATTATCCTTATAACTATTATTATTATCCTTATTACTATTATTATTATCGCTATAACTATTATTATTATCCTTATTACTATTATTAATAGCACTATAACTATTATTATTATCCTTATTACTGTTATTATTATCGCTATGACTGTTATTATTATCCTTATTCTATTATTACTATACCTATTACTCTTGTCTCTATCCTTATAACTATTATTATTATGTTTACTACTATTATTATTATCGCCATAACTATTATTATTATCCTTACTACTATTATTATTATCGCTGTGACTGTTATTATTATCCTTATTCTATTATTACTATCCCTATTACTCTTCTCTTTATCCTTATAACTATTATTATTATCCTTATTACTATTATTATTATCGCTATAACTATTATTATTATCCTTATTACTATTATTAATAGCACTATAACTATTATTATTATCCTTATTACTATTATTATTATCGCTATGACTGTTATTATTATACTTATTCTATTATTACTATCCCTATTACTCTTCTCTTTATCCTTATAACTATTATTATTATCCTTATTACTATTATTATTATCGCTATGACTGTTATTATTATACTTATTCTATTATTACTATCCCTATTACTCTTGTCTTTATTTTGATAATCATTATTATTTCCCTTATTACTATTATTATTATCATTATAGCTGTTATTATTATCCTTATTAGTATTATTATTAGCACTATAGATATTATTATTATTATCGCTATGACTGTTATTATTATCCTTATTACTATTATTATTATCACTATGACTGTTATTATTATACTTATTCTATTATTACTATCCCTATTACTCTTGTCTTTATCCTGATAATTATTATTATTTCCCTTATTACAATTATTATTATCGCTATAACTATTATTATTATCCTTATTACTATTATTATTCGCACTATAACTATTATTATTATCCTTATTACTATTATTATTAGCACCATAGCTATTATTATTATTATCGCTATGACTGTTATTATTATCCTTATTCTATTATTACTATACCTATTACTCTTGTCTCTATCCTTATAACTATTATTATTATGTTTACTACTATTATTATTATCGCCATAACTATTATTATTATCCTTACTACTATTATTATTATCGCTGTGACTGTTATTATTATCCTTATTCTATTATTACTATCCCTATTACTCTTCTCTTTATCCTTATAACTATTATTATTATCCTTATAACTATTATTATTATCCTTATTACTATTATTATTATCGCTATGACTGTTATTATTATACTTATTCTATTATTAATATCCCTATTACTCTTGTGTCTATCCTTATAACTATTATTATTATGTTTATTACTATTATTATTATCGCCATAACTATTATTATTATCCTTACTACTATTATTATTATCGCTGTGACTGTTATTATTATCCTTATTCTATTTTTACTATCCCTATTACTCTTCTCTTTATCCTTATAACTATTATTATTATCCTTATTACTATTATTATTATCGCTATAACTGTTATTATTATCCTTATTAGTAGTATTATTAGCACTATAACTATTATTATTATCCTTATTACTATTATTATTAGCACCATAGCTATTATTATTATTATCGCTATGACTGTAATTATTATCCTTATTCTATTATTACTATACCTATTACTCTTGTCTCTATCCTTATAACTATTATTATTATGTTTACTACTATTATTATTATCGCCATAACTATTATTATTATCCTTACTGCTATTATTATTATCGCTGTGACTGTTATTATTATCCTTATTCTATTATTACTATCCCTATTACTCTTCTCTTTATCCTTATAACTATTATTATTATCCTTATAACTATTATTATTATCCTTATTACTATTATTATTATCGCTATAACTATTATTATTATCCTTATTACTATTATTAATAGCACTATAACTATTATTATTATCCTTATTACTGTTATTATTATCGCTATGACTGTTATTATTATCCTTATTCTATTATTACTATACCTATTACTCTTGTCTCTATCCTTATAACTATTATTATTATGTTTACTACTATTATTATTATCGCCATAACTATTATTATTATCCTTACTACTATTATTATTATCGCTGTGACTGTTATTATTATCCTTATTCTATTATTACTATCCCTATTACTCTTCTCTTTATCCTTATAACTATTATTATTATCCTTATTACTATTATTATTATCGCTATAACTATTATTATTATCCTTATTACTATTATTAATAGCACTATAACTATTATTATTATCCTTATTACTATTATTATTATCGCTATGACTGTTATTATTATACTTATTCTATTATTACTATCCCTATTACTCTTCTCTTTATCCTTATAACTATTATTATTATCCTTATTACTATTATTATTATCGCTATGACTGTTATTATTATACTTATTCTATTATTACTATCCCTATTACTCTTGTCTTTATTTTGATAATCATTATTATTTCCCTTATTACTTTTATTATTATCATTATAGCTGTTATTATTATCCTTATTAGTATTATTATTAGCACTATAGATATTATTATTATTATCGCTATGACTGTTATTATTATCCTTATTACTATTATTATTATCACTATGACTGTTATTATTATACTTATTCTATTATTACTATCCCTATTACTCTTGTCTTTATCCTGATAATTATTATTATTTCCCTTATTACAATTATTATTATCGCTATAACTATTATTATTATCCTTATTACTATTATTATTCGCACTATAACTATTATTATTATCCTTATTACTATTATTATTAGCACCATAGCTATTATTATTATTATCGCTATGACTGTTATTATTATCCTTATTCTATTATTACTATACCTATTACTCTTGTCTCTATCCTTATAACTATTATTATTATCCTTATAACTATTATTATTATCCTTATTACTATTATTATTATCGCTATGACTGTTATTATTATACTTATTCTATTATTAATATCCCTATTACTCTTGTCTTTATCCTGATAATTATTATTATTTCCCTTATTACTATTATTATTATCGCTATAACTGTTATTATTATCCTTATTACTATTATTATTCGCACTACAACTATTATTATTATCCTTATTACTATTATTATTATTGCCATAACTGTTATTATTATCCTTATTAGTATTATTATTAGCACTATATATATTATTATTATTATCGCTATGACTGTTATTATTATCCTTATTATATTATTATGATCCCTATTACTCTTGTCTCTATCCTTACAACTATTACTGTTATGCTTATTACTATTATTATTAGCACTATAACTATTATTATTATCCTTCTTACTATTATTATTATCGCTATGACTGTTATTATTATACTTATTCTATTATTACTATCCCTATTACTCTTGTCTTTATCCTGATAATTATTATTATTTCCCTTATTACAATTATTATTATCGCTATAACTGTTATTATTATCCTTATTCTATTATTATTCGCACTTCAACTATTATTATTATCCTTATTACTATTATTATTATTGCCATAACTGTTATTATTATCCTTATTAGTATTATTATTAGCACTATAGATATTATTATTATTATCGCTATGACTGTTATTATTATCCTTATTACTATTATTAATAGCACTATAACTATTATTATTATCCTTATTACTATTATTATTATCGCTATGACTGTTATTATTATACTTATTCTATTATTACTATCCCTATTACTCTTGTCTTTATTTTGATAATTATTATTATTTCCCTTATTACTATTATTATTATCGCTATATCTGTTATTATTATCCTTATTAGTAGTATTATTAGCACTATAACTATTATGTTTATCCTTATTACTATTATTATTCGCACTATAACTATTATTATTATCCTTATTGCTATTATTATTATCGCTATAACTATTATTATTATCCTTATTACTATTATTACTAGCACTATAACTGTTATTATCATCCTTATTACTATTACTATTATCGCTATGACTGTTATTATTATCCTTATTCTATTATTATCCCGATTACTCTTGTCTCTATCCTTATAACTATTACTGTTATGCTTATTACTATTATTATTAGCACTATAACTATTATTATTATCCTTATTACTATTATTATTATCGCTATGACTGTTATTATTATACTTATTCTATTATTACTATCCCTATTACTCTTGTCTTTATTTTGATAATTATTATTATTTCCCTTATTACTATTATTATTATCGCTATATCTGTTATTATTATCCTTATTAGTAGTATTATTAGCACTATAACTATTATGTTTATCCTTATTACTATTATTATTCGCACTATAACTATTATTATTATCCTTATTACGATTATTATTATCGCTATAACTATTATTATTATCCTTATTACTATTATTACTAGCACTATAACTATTATTATTATCCTTATTACTATTATTATTATCGCTATGACTGTTATTATTATACTTATTCTATTATTACTATCCCTATTACTCTTCTCTTTATCCTTATAACTATTATTATTATCCTTATTACTTTTATTATTATCGCTATGACTGTTATTATTATACTTATTCTATTATTAATATCCCTATTACTCTTGTCTTTATCCTGATAATTATTATTATTTCCCTTATTACTATTATTATTATCGCTATAACTGTTATTATTATCCTTATTACTATTATTATTCGCACTACAACTATTATTATTATCCTTATTACTATTATTATTATTGCCATAACTGTTATTATTATCCTTATTAGTATTATTATTAGCACTATATATATTATTATTATTATCGCTATGACTGTTATTATTATCCTTATTCTATTATTATGATCCCTATTACTCTTGTCTCTATCCTTACAACTATTACTGTTATGCTTATTACTATTATTATTAGCACTATAACTATTATTATTATCCTTCTTACTATTATTATTATCGCTATGACTGTTATTATTATACTTATTCTATTATTACTATCCCTATTACTCTTGTCTTTATCCTGATAATTATTATTATTTCCCTTATTACAATTATTATTATCGCTATAACTGTTATTATTATCCTTATTCTATTATTATTCGCACTTCAACTATTATTATTATCCTTATTACTATTATTATTATTGCCATAACTGTTATTATTATCCTTATTAGTATTATTATTAGCACTATAGATATTATTATTATTATCGCTATGACTGTTATTATTATCCTTATTACTATTATTAATAGCACTATAACTATTATTATTATCCTTATTACTATTATTATTATCGCTATGACTGTTATTATTATACTTATTCTATTATTACTATCCCTATTACTCTTGTCTTTATTTTGATAATTATTATTATTTCCCTTATTACTATTATTATTATCGCTATATCTGTTATTATTATCCTTATTAGTAGTATTATTAGCACTATAACTATTATGTTTATCCTTATTACTATTATTATTCGCACTATAACTATTATTATTATCCTTATTGCTATTATTATTATCGCTATAACTATTATTATTATCCTTATTACTATTATTACTAGCACTATAACTATTATTATTATCCTTATTACTATTATTATTATCGCTATGACTGTTATTATTATACTTATTCTATTATTACTATCCCTATTACTCTTGTCTTTATTTTGATAATCATTATTATTTCCCTTATTACTATTATTATTATCATTATAACTGTTATTATTATCCTTATTACTAGTATTATCATCTCTATAACTATTATTGTTATCCTCATTACTATTATTATTATCGCTATGACTGTTATTATTATCCTTATTCTATTATTACTATACCTATTACTCTTGTCTCTATCCTTATAAGTATTATTATTATGTTTACTACTATTATTATTATCGCCATAACTATTATTATTATCCTTACTACTATTATTATTATCGCTGTGACTGTTATTATTATCATTATTCTATTATTACTATCCCTATTACTCTTCTCTTTATCCTTATAACTATTATTATTATCCTTATTACTGTTATTATTATCGCTATAACTATTATCATTATCCTTATTACTATTATTAATAGCACTATAACTATTATTATTATCCTTATTACTATTATTATTATCGCTATGACTGTTATTATTATACTTATTCTATTATTACCATCCCTATTACTCTTGTCTTTATCCTTATAACTATTATTATTATCGCTATAACTATTATTATTATCGCTATGACTGTTATTATTATCCTTATTGTATTATTACTATCCCTATTACTTTTATCTTTATCCTTATAACTATTATTATTTCCCTTATTACTATTATTATTATCATTATAACTGTTATTATTATCCTTATTACTAGTATTATTATCTCTATAACTATTATTGTTATCCTCATTACTATTATTATTATCGCTATGACTGTTATTATTATCCTTATTCTATTATTACTATCCGTATTACTCTTGTCTTTATCCTTATAACTATTATTATTATCGCTATGACTGTTAGTATTATCCTTATTGTATTATTACTATCCCTATTACTTTTGTCTTTATCCTTATAACTATTATTATTTCCCGTATTACTATTATTATTATCGCTATAACTATTATTATTATCCTTATTACTATTATTACTAGCACTATAACTGTTACTATCATCCTTATTATTATTACTATTATCGCTATGACTGTTATTATTATACTTATTCTATTATTACTATCCCTATTACTCTTGTTTTTATCCTGATAATTATTATTATTTCCCTTATTACTATTATTATTATCGCTATAACTGTTATTATTATCCTTATTACTAGTATTATTAGCACTATAACTATTATGTATATCCTTATTACTATTGTTATTCGCACTATAACTATTATTATTATCCTTATTACTATTATTATTATCGCTATGACTGTTATTATTATCCTTATTGTATTATTAATATCCATATTTCTCTTGTCTTTATCCTTATAACTATTATTATTATCATTATTATTATTATTATTATCGCTATAAACTATTATTATTATCCTTACTAGTATTATTATTATCGCTATGACTGTTATTATTATCCTTTTTCTAATATTACTATACCTATTACTCTTGTCTCTATCGTTATAACTATTATTATTATGTTTATTACTATTATTATTATCGCCATAACTCTGATTATTATCCTTACTACTATTATTATTATCGCTGTGACTGTTATTATTATCCTTATTCTATTATTACTATCCCTATTACAGTTCTCTTTATCCTTATAACTATTATTATTATCCTTATTACTATTATTATTATCGCTACAACTATTATTATTATCCTTACTACTATTATTATTATCGCTATGACTGTTATTATTATACTTATTCTATTATTACTATCCTTATTACTCTTGTCTTTATCCTAATAATTATTATTATTTCCCTTATTACTATTATTATTCGCACTATAACTATTATTATTATCCTTATTACTATTATTGTTATCGCTACGACTGTTATTATTATATTTATTCTATTATTACTATCGCTATTACTCTTGTCTTTATCCTGATAATTATTATTATTTCCCTTCTTACTATTATTATTATCGCTATAACTGTTATTATTATCCTTATTGTATTATTACTATCCCTATTACTTTTGTCTTTATCCTTATAACTATTATTATTTCCCTTATTACTATTATTATTATCGCTATAACTATTATTATTATCCTTATTACTATTATTACTAGCACTATAACTGTTATTATCATCCTTATTACTATTACTATTATCGCTATGACTGTTATTATTATCCTTATTCTATTATTATCCCGATTACTCTTGTCTCTATCCTTATAACTATTACTGTTATGCTTATTACTATTATTATTAGCACTATAACTATTATTATTATCCTTATTACTATTATTATTATCGCTATGACTGTTATTATTATACTTATTCTATTATTACTATCCCTATTACTCTTGTCTTTATTTTGATAATTATTATTATTTCCCTTATTACTATTATTATTATCGCTATATCTGTTATTATTATCCTTATTAGTAGTATTATTAGCACTATAACTATTATGTTTATCCTTATTACTATTATTATTCGCACTATAACTATTATTATTATCCTTATTACTATTATTATTATCGCTATAACTATTATTATTATCCTTATTACTATTATTACTAGCACTATAACTATTATTATTATCCTTATTACTATTATTATTATCGCTATGACTGTTATTATTATACTTATTCTATTATTACTATCCCTATTACTCTTCTCTTTATCCTTATAACTATTATTATTATCCTTATTACTTTTATTATTATCGCTATGACTGTTATTATTATACTTATTCAATTATTACTATCCCTATTACTCTTGTCTTTATCCTGATAATTATTATTATTTCCCTTATTACTATTATTATTATCGCTATAACTGTTATTATTATCCTTATTACTATTATTATTCGCACCTACAACTATTATTATTATCCTTATTACTATTATTATTATTGCCATAACTGTTATTATTATCCTTATTAGTATTATTATTAGCACTATAGATATTATTATTATTATCGCTATGACTGTTATTATTATCCTTATTCTATTATTATGATCCCTATTACTCTTGTCTCTATCCTTACAACTATTACTGTTATGCTTATTACTATTATTATTAGCACTATAACTATTATTATTATCCTTATTACTATTATTATTATCGCTATGACTGTTATTATTATACTTATTCTATTATTACTATCCCTATTACTCTTGTCTTTATCCTGATAATTATTATTATTTCCCTTATTACAATTATTATTATCGCTATAAACTATTATTATTATCCTTATTACTATTATTATTCGCACTATAACTATTATTATTATCCTTATTACTATTATTATTAGCACCATAGCTATTATTATTATTATCGCTATGACTGTTATTATTATCCTTATTCTATTATTACTATACCTATTACTCTTGTCTCTATCCTTATAACTATTATTATTTCCCTTATTACTATTATTATTATCATTATAACTGTTATTATTATACTTATTACTAGTATTATTGTCTCTATAACTATTATTGTTATCCTCATTACAATTATTATTATCGCTATAACTATTATTATTATCCTTATTACTATTATTATTCGCACTATAACTATTATTATTATCCTTATTACTATTATTATTAGCACCATAGCTATTATTATTATTATCGCTATGACTGTTATTATTATCCTTATTCTATTATTACTATACCTATTACTCTTGTCTCTATCCTTATAACTATTATTATTTCCCTTATTACTATTATTATTATCATTATAACTGTTATTATTATACTTATTACTAGTATTATTGTCTCTATAACTATTATTGTTATCCTCATTACTATTATTATTATCGCTATGACTGTTATTATTATACTTCTTCTATTATTACTATCCCTATTACTCTTGTCTTTATCCTGATATTTATTATTATTATCCTTATTACTATTATTATTATCGCTATGGCTGTTATTATTATACTTATTCTATTATTACTATCCCTATTACTCTTCTCTTTATCCTTATAACTATTATTATTATCCTTATTACTTTTATTATTATCGCTATGACTGTTATTATTATACTTATTCAATTATTACTATCCCTATTACTCTTGTCTTTATCCTGATAATTATTATTATTTCCCTTATTACTATTATTATTATCGCTATAACTGTTATTATTATCTTTATTATTATTATTATTCGCACTACAACTATTATTATTATCCTTATTACTATTATTATTATTGCCATAACTGTTATTATTATCCTTATTAGTATTATTATTAGCACTATAGATATTATTATTATTATCGCTATGACTGTTATTATTATACTTATTCTATTATTACTATCCCTATTACTCTTGTCTTTATCCTGATAATTATTATTATTTCCCTTATTACTATTATTATTATCGCTATAAACTGTTATTATTATCCTTATTACTATTATTATCGCTATGACTGTTATTATTATCCTTATTCTATTATTATTATCCCTATAACTCTTGTCTCTATCCTTATAACTATTACTGTTATGCTTATTACTATTATTATTCGCACTATAACTATTATTATTATCCTTATCACTATTATTATTAGCACCATAGCTATTATTATTATTATCGCTATGACTGTTATTATTATCCTTATTCTATTATTACTATACCTATTACTCTTGTCTCTATCCTTATAACTATTATTATTATGTTTACTACTATTATTATTATCGCCATAACTATTATTATTATCCTTACTACTATTATTATTATCGCTATGACTGTTATTATTATCCTTATTCTATTATTACTATCCCTATTACTCTTGTCCTTATCCTTATAACTACTATTATTTCCTTATTACTATTATTATTATCATTATAACTGTTATTATTATCCTTATTACTAGTATTATTATCTCTATAACTATTATTGTTATCCTCATTACTATTATTATTATCGCTATGACTGTTACTATTATCCTTATTCTATTATTACTATCCGTATTACTCTTGTCTTTATCCTTATAACTATTATTATTATCGCTATGACTGTTAGTATTATCCTTATTGTATTATTACTATCCCTATTACTTTTGTCTTTATCCTTATAACTATTATTATTTCCCGTATTACTATTATTATTATCGCTATAACTGTTATTATTATCCTTATTACTGGTATTATTAGCACTATAAAACTATTATGTATATCCTTATTACTATTGTTATTCGCACTATAACTATTATTATTATCCTTATAGCTATTATTATTATCGCTATGACTGTTATTATTATCCTTATTGTATTATTAATATCCATATTACTCTTGTCTTTATCCTTATAACTATTATTATTATCATTATTATTATTATTATTATCGCTATAACTATTATTATTATCCTTACTAGTATTATTATTATCGCTATTTCTGTTATTATTATCCTTATTACTATTATTATTATTGCTATAACTGTTATTATTATCCTTATATCTATTATTATTAGCACCATAGCTATTATTATTATTATCGCTATGACTGTTATTATTATCCTTTTTCTAATATTACTATACCTATTACTCTTGTCTCTATCGTTATAACTATTATTATTATTATTATCGCCATAACTATGATTATTATCCTTACTACTATTATTATTATCGCTGTGACTGTTATTATTATCCTTATTCTATTATTACTATCCCTATTACAGTTCTCTTTATCCTTATAACTATTATTATTATCCTTATTACTATTATTATTATCCTTATTACTTTTATTATTATCGCTATGACTGTTATTATTATACTTATTCTATTATTATGATCCCTATTACTCTTGTCTCTATCCTTACAACTATTACTGTTATGCTTATTACTATTATTATTAGCACTATAACTATTATTATTATCCTTATTACTATTATTATTATCGCTATGACTGTTATTATTATACTTATTCTATTATTACTATCCCTATTACTCTTGTCTTTATCCTGATAATTATTATTATTTCCCTTATTACAATTATTATTATCGCTATAACTATTATTATTATCCTTATTACTATTATTATTCGCACTATAACTATTATTATTATCCTTATTACTATTATTATTAGCACCATAGCTATTATTATTATTATCGCTATGACTGTTATTATTTATCCTTATTCTATTATTACTATACCTATTACTCTTGTCTCTATCCTTATAACTATTATTATTTCCCTTATTACTATTATTATTATCATTATAACTGTTATTATTATACTTATTACTAGTATTATTGTCTCTATAACTATTATTGTTATCCTCATTACTATTATTATTATCGCTATGACTGTTATTATTATACTTCTTCTATTATTACTATCCCTATTACTCTTGTCTTTATCCTGATATTTATTATTATTATCCTTATTACTATTATTATTATCGCTATGGCTGTTATTATTATACTTATTCTATTATTACTATCCCTATTACTCTTCTCTTTATCCTTATAACTATTATTATTATCCTTATTACTTTTATTATTATCGCTATGACTGTTTATTATTATACTTATTCAATTATTACTATCCCTATTACTCTTGTCTTTATCCTGATAATTATTATTATTTCCCTTATTACTATTATTATTATCGCTATAACTGTTATTATTATCTTTATTATTATTATTATTCGCACTACAACTATTATTATTATCCTTATTACTATTATTATTATTGCCATAACTGTTATTATTATCCTTATTAGTATTATTATTAGCACTATAGATATTATTATTATTATCGCTATGACTGTTATTATTATACTTATTCTATTATTACTATCCCTATTACTCTTGTCTTTATCCTGATAATTATTATTATTTCCCTTATTACTATTATTATTATCGCTATAACTGTTATTATTATCCTTATTACTATTATTATCGCTATGACTGTTATTATTATCCTTATTCTATTATTATTATCCCTATAACTCTTGTCTCTATCCTTATAACTATTACTGTTATGCTTATTACTATTATTATTCGCACTATAACTATTATTATTATCCTTATCACTATTATTATTAGCACCATAGCTATTATTATTATTATCGCTATGACTGTTATTATTATCCTTATTCTATTATTACTATACCTATTACTCTTGTCTCTATCCTTATAACTATTATTATTATGTTTACTACTATTATTATTATCGCCATAACTATTATTATTATCCTTACTACTATTATTATTATCGCTATGACTGTTATTATTATCCTTATTCTATTATTACTATCCCTATTACTCTTGTCCTTATCCTTATAACTACTATTATTTCCCTTATTACTATTATTATTATCATTATAACTGTTATTATTATCCTTATTACTAGTATTATTATCTCTATAACTATTATTGTTATCCTCATTACTATTATTATTATCGCTATGACTGTTACTATTATCCTTATTCTATTATTACTATCCGTATTACTCTTGTCTTTATCCTTATAACTATTATTATTATCGCTATGACTGTTAGTATTATCCTTATTGTATTATTACTATCCCTATTACTTTTGTCTTTATCCTTATAACTATTATTATTTCCCGTATTACTATTATTATTATCGCTATAACTGTTATTATTATCCTTATTACTGGTATTATTAGCACTTAACTATTATGTATATCCTTATTACTATTGTTATTCGCACTATAACTATTATTATTATCCTTATAGCTATTATTATTATCGCTATGACTGTTATTATTATCCTTATTGTATTATTAATATCCATATTACTCTTGTCTTTATCCTTATAACTATTATTATTATCATTATTATTATTATTATTATCGCTATAACTATTATTATTATCCTTACTAGTATTATTATTATCGCTATTTCTGTTATTATTATCCTTATTACTATTATTATTATTGCTATAACTGTTATTATTATCCTTATTTCTATTATTATTAGCACCATAGCTATTATTATTATTATCGCTATGACTGTTATTATTATCCTTTTTCTAATATTACTATACCTATTACTCTTGTCTCTATCGTTATAACTATTATTATTATTATTATCGCCATAACTATGATTATTATCCATACTACTATTATTATTATCGCTGTGACTGTTATTATTATCCTTATTCTATTATTACTATCCCTATTACAGTTCTCTTTATCCTTATAACTATTATTATTATCCTTATTACTATTATTATTATCGCTATAACTATTATTATTATCCTTACTACTATTATTATTATCGCTATGACTGTTATTATTATACTTATTCTATTATTACTATCCCTACTACTCTTGTCTTTATCCTGATATTTATTATTATTTCCCTTATTACTATTATTATTAGCACTATAGCTATTATTATTATCCTTATTACTATTATTATTATCTTTATTCTATTATTACTATCCCTATTACTCTTGTCTCTATCCTTATAACTATTATTATTATGCTTATTACTATTATTATTAGCACTATAACTATTATTATAATCCTTATTACTATTATTACTATCGCAATGACTGTTATTATTATACTTCTTCTATTATTACTATCCCTACTACTCTTGTCTTTATCCTGATATTTATTATTATTTCCCTTATTACTATTATTATTATCGATATAACTGTTATTATCATCCTTATTACTAGTATTATTAGCACTATAACTATTACGTTTATCCTTATTACTATTATTATTCGCACTATAACTATTATTATTATCCTTATTACTATTATTATTATCCTTATTACTATTATTATTATCGCTATACTATTATTATTATCCTTATTACTATTATTATTATCGCTATGACTGTTATTATTATCCTTATTCTATTATTACTATCCCTATTACTCTTGTCTTTATCCTTATAACTATTATTATTATCCTTATTACTATTATTATTATCGCTATAACTATTATTATTATCGCTATGACTGTTATTTTTATGCTTATTGTATTATTACTATCCCTATTACTTTTGTCTATATCCTTATAACTATTATTATTTCCCTTATTACTATTATTATTATCGCTATAACTATTATTATTTCCCTTATTACTATTATTATTATCGCTATAACTGTTATTATTATCCTTATTACTAGTATTATTAGCACTATAACTATTATTATTATCCTTATTACTATTATTACTAGCACTATAACTATTATTATTATCCTTATTACTATTATTATTATTATCGCTATGACTGTTATTATTATACTTATTCTATTATTACTATCCCTGTTACTCTTGTCTTTATCCTTATAACTATTATTGTTATGCTTATTACTATTATTATTAGCACTAAAACTATTATTATTATCCTTATTACTATTATTATTATCGCTATGACTGTTATTATTATACTTATTCTATTATTACTATCCCTATTACTCTTGTCTCTATCCTTATAACTATTATTATTATCTTCATTACTATTATTATTATCGCTATGACTGTTATTATTATCCTTATTCTATTATTACTGTCCCTATTACTCTTGTCTTTATCCTTATAACTATTATTATTATCCTTATTACTATTATTATTATCGCTATAACTATTATTATTATCCTTATTACTATTATTATTATCGCAATGACTGTTATTATTATCGTTATTCTATTATTACTATCCCTATTACTCTTCTCTTTATCCTTATAACAATTATTATTATCCTTATTACTATTATTATTATCGCTATAACTATTATTATTATCCTTACTACTATTATTATTATCGCTATGACTGTTATTATTATCCTTATTCTATTATTACTATCCCTATTATTCTTGTCTTTATCCTTATAACTATTATTATTATCGCTATAACTATTATTATTATCCTTATTACTATTATTATTATCGCCATGACTGTTATTATTATCCTTATTCTATTATTACTATCCCTATTACTCTTCTCTTTATCCTTATAACAATTATTATTATGCTTAGAACTAGTATTATTATCTCTATAACTATTATTATTATCCTTACTACTATTATTATTATCGCTATGACTGTTATTATTATCCTTATTCTATTATTACTATCCCTATTATTCTTGTCTCTATCCTTATAACTATTATTATTATGCTTATTACTATTATTATTAGCACTATAACTATTATTATTATCCTTATTTCTATTATTATTATCGCAATGACTGTTATTATTATACTTCTTCTATTATTACTATCCCTATTACTCTTGTCTTTATCCTGATATTTATTATTATTTCCCTTATTACTATTATTATTATCGCTATAACTGTTATTATTATCCTTATTACTAGTATTATTAGCACTATAACTATTATGTTTATCCTTATTACTATTATTATTCGCACTATAACTATTATTATTATCCTTATTACTATTATTATTATTGCTATAATTGTTATTATTATCCATATCACTATTATTATTAGCACTATAGCTATTGTTATTATTATCGCTATGACTGTTATTATTATCCTTATTCTATTATTACTATCCCTAGTACTCTTGTCGCTATCCTCATAACTATTATTATTATGCTTATTACTATTATTATTCACACTATAACTATTATTATTATCCTTATTACTATTATTATTATCGCTATAACTATTATTATTATCCTTATTACTATTATTACTAGCACTATAACTATTATTATTATCCTTATTACTATTATTATTATCGCTATGACTGTTTTTATTATGCTTATTCTACTATTACTATCCCTATTACTCTTGTCTCTATTCTTATAACTATTATTATTATGCTTATTACTATTATTATTATCGCTATAACTATTATTATTATCCTTACTACTATTATTATTATCGCTATGACTGTTATTATTATCCTTATTCTATTATTACTATCCCTATTACTCTTGTCTATATCCTTATAACTATTATTATTTGCCTTATTACTATTATTATTATCATTATAACTGTTATTATTATCCATATTCTATTATTACTATCCCTATTACTCGTGTCTTTATCCTTATAACTATTATTATTTCCCTTATTACTATTATTATTATCATTATAACTGTTATTATTATCCTTAGAACTAGTATTACTATCTCTATAACTATTATTGTTATCCTTATTACTATTATTATTATCGCTATGACTGTTATTATTATGCTTATTCTACTATTACTATCCCTATTACTCTTGTCTCTATTCTTATAACTATTATTATTATGCTTATTACTATTATTATTATCGCTATAACTATTATTATTATCCTTACTACTATTATTATTATCGCTATGACTGTTATTATTATCCTTATTCTATTATTACTATCCCTATTACTCTTGTCTTTATCCTTATAACTATTATTATTTCCCTTATTACTATTATTATTATCGCTATAACTGTTATTATTATCCTTATTACTAGTATTATTAGCACTATAACTATTATGTTTATCCTTATTACTATTATTATTCGCACTATAACTATTATTATTATCCTTATTACTATTATTATTATCCTTATTACTATTATCATTAGCACTATAGCTATTATTATTATCCTTATTACTATTATTATTATCGCTATGACTGTTATTATTATCCTTATTCTATTATTACTATCCCTATTACTCTTCTCTTTATCCTTATAACTATTATTATTATTGCTATAACTGTTATTATTATCCTTATTCTATTATTACTATCCCTATTACTCTTGTCTTTATCCTTATAACTATTATTATTTCCCTTATTACTATTATTATTATCGCTATAACTGTTATTATTATCCTTATTACTAGTATTATTAGCACTATAACTATTATGTATATCCTTATTACTATTATTATTCGCACTGTAACTATTATTATTATCCTTATTACTATTATTATTATCGCTACGACTGTTATTATTATACTTATTCTGTTATTACTATCCCTATTACTCTTCTCTTTATCCTTATAACAATTAGTATTTCCCTTATTACTATTATTATTATCGCTATAACTGTTATTATTATCCTTATTACTAGTATTATTAGCACTATAACTATTATGTTTATCCTTATTACTATTATTATTCGCACTATAACTATTATTATTATCCTTATTACTATTATTATTATCGCTATGACTGTTATTATTATCCTTATTCTATTATTACTATCCCTATTACTCTTCTCTTTATCCTTATAACTATTATTATTATTGCTATAACTGTTATTATTATCCTTATTCTATTATTACTATCCCTATTACTCTTGTCTTTATCCTTATAACTATTATTATTTCCCTTATTACTATTATTATTATCGCTATAACTGTTATTATTATCCTTATTACTAGTATTATTAGCACTATAACTATTATGTATATCCTTATTACTATTATTATTCGCACTATAACTATTATTATTATCCTTATTACTATTATTATTATTATCGCTACGACTGTTATTATTATACTTATTCTGTTATTACTATCCCTATTACTCTTCTCTTTATCCTTATAACAATTAGTATTTCCCTTATTACTATTATTGTTATCGCTATAACTGTTATTATTATCCTTATTACTAGTATTATTAGCACTATAACTATTATGTTTATCCTTATTACTATTATTATTCGCACTATAACTATTATTATTATCCTTATTACTACTATTATTATCGCTATAACTATTATTATTATCCTTACTACTATTGTTACTAGCACTATAACTATTATTATTATCCTTACTACTATTATTATTATCGCTATAACTGTTATTATTATCCTTATTACTAGTATTATTAGCACTATAACTATTATGTTTATCCTTATTACTATTATTATTCGCACTATAACTATTATTATTATCCTTATTACTATTATTATTATTGCTATAATTGTTATTATTATCCTTATCACTATTATTATTAGCACTATAGCTATTATTATTATTATTATCACTATGACTGTTATTATTATCCTTATTCTATTATTACTATCCCTAGTACTCTTGTCGCTATCCTTATAACTATTATTATTATGCTTATTACTATTATTATTCACACTATAACTATTATTATTATCCTTATTACTATTATTATTATCGCTATAACTATTATTATTATCCTTATTACTATTATTACTAGCACTATAACTATTATTATTATCCTTATTACTATTATTATTATCGCTATGACTGTTATTATTATGCTTATTCTACTATTACTATCCCTATTACTCTTGTCTTTATCCTTATAACTATTATTATTTGCCTTATTACTATTATTATTATCATTATAACTGTTATTATTATCCATATTACTAGTATTATTAGCACTATAACTATTATGTTTATCCTTATTACTATTATTATTCGCACTATAACTATTATTATTATCCTTATTACTATTATTATTATCGCTATGACTCTTATTATTATACTTCTTCTATTATTACTATCCCTATTACTCTTGTCTTTATCCTTATAACTATTATTATTTCCCTTATTACTATTATTATTATCGCTATAACTGTTATTATTATCCTTATTACTAGTATTATTAGCACTATAACTATTATGTATATCCTTATTACTATTATTATTCGCACTATAACTATTATTATTATCCTTATTACTATTATTATTATTATCGCTACGACTGTTATTATTATACTTATTCTGTTATTACTATCCCTATTACTCTTCTCTTTATCCTTATAACAATTAGTATTTCCCTTATTACTATTATTGTTATCGCTATAACTGTTATTATTATCCTTATTACTAGTATTATTAGCACTATAACTATTATGTTTATCCTTATTACTATTATTATTCGCACTATAACTATTATTATTATCCTTATTACTACTATTATTATCGCTATAACTATTATTATTATCCTTACTACTATTGTTACTAGCACTATAACTATTATTATTATCCTTACTACTATTATTATTATCGCTATAACTGTTATTATTATCCTTATTAATAGTATTATTAGCACTATAACTATTATGTTTATCCTTATTACTATTATTATTCGCACTATAACTATTATTATTATCCTCATTACTATTATTATTATCGCTATGACTGTTATTATTATCCTTATTCTATTATTACTATCGCTATTACTCTTGTCTCTATCCTTATAACTATTATTATTATGCTTATTACT
This sequence comes from Megachile ligniseca, assembly GCA_945859555.1. Lineage (NCBI taxonomy): Eukaryota > Metazoa > Arthropoda > Insecta > Hymenoptera > Megachilidae > Megachile > Megachile ligniseca. The sequence goes on from CAMAOC010000414.1 coordinate 28,327, forward strand.
ATTATTATTAGCACTATAACTATTATTATTATCCTTATTTCTATTATTATTATCGCAATGACTGTTATTATTATACTTCTTCTATTATTACTATCCCTATTACTCTTGTCTTTATCCTTATAACTAATATTAGTATCCTTATTACTATTATTATTATCGCTATAACTATTATTATTATCCTTATTACTATTATTATTATCGCCATGACTGTTATTATTATCCTTATTCTATTATTACTATCCCTATTACTCTTCTCTTTATCCTTATAACAATTATTATTATCCTTATTACTATTATTATTATCGCTATAACTATTATTATTATCCTTACTACTATTATTATTATCGCTGTGACTGTTATTATTATCCTTATTCTATTATTACTATCCCTATTACTCTTCTCTTTATCCTTATAACTATTATTATTATCCTTATAACTATTATTATTATGCTTATTACTATTATTATTATCGCTATAACTATTATTATTATCCTTACTACTATTATTATTATCGCTATGACTGTTATTATTATCCTTATTCTATTATTACTATCCCTATTACTCTTGTCTTTATCCTTATAACTATTATTATTTCCCTTATTACTATTATTATTATCATTATAACTGTTATTATTATCCTTAGAACTAGTATTATTATCTCTATAACTATTATTATTATCCTTATTACTATTATTATTATTGCTATAATTGTTATTATTATCCTTATCACTATTATTATTAGCACTATAGCTATTATTATTATTATTATCACTATGACTGTTATTATTATCCTTATTCTATTATTACTATCCCTAGTACTCTTGTCGCTATCCTTATAACTATTATTATTATGCTTATTACTATTATTATTCACACTATAACTATTATTATTATCCTTATTACTATTATTATTATCGCTATAACTATTATTATTATCCTTATTACTATTATTACTAGCACTATAACTATTATTATTATCCTTATTACTATTATTATTATCGCTATGACTGTTATTATTATGCTTATTCTACTATTACTATCCCTATTACTCTTGTCTTTATCCTTATAACTATTATTATTTGCCTTATTACTATTATTATTATCATTATAACTGTTATTATTATCCATATTACTAGTATTATTAGCACTATAACTATTATGTTTATCCTTATTACTATTATTATTCGCACTATAACTATTATTATTATCCTTATTACTATTATTATTATCGCTATGACTCTTATTATTATACTTCTTCTATTATTACTATCCCTATTACTCTTGTCTTTATCCTTATAACTATTATTATTTCCCTTATTACTATTATTATTATCGCTATAACTGTTATTATTATCCTTATTACTAGTATTATTAGCACTATAACTATTATGTATATCCTTATTACTATTATTATTCGCACTATAACTATTATTATTATCCTTATTACTATTATTATTATTATCGCTACGACTGTTATTATTATACTTATTCTGTTATTACTATCCCTATTACTCTTCTCTTTATCCTTATAACAATTAGTATTTCCCTTATTACTATTATTGTTATCGCTATAACTGTTATTATTATCCTTATTACTAGTATTATTAGCACTATAACTATTATGTTTATCCTTATTACTATTATTATTCGCACTATAACTATTATTATTATCCTTATTACTACTATTATTATCGCTATAACTATTATTATTATCCTTACTACTATTGTTACTAGCACTATAACTATTATTATTATCCTTACTACTATTATTATTATCGCTATAACTGTTATTATTATCCTTATTAATAGTATTATTAGCACTATAACTATTATGTTTATCCTTATTACTATTATTATTCGCACTATAACTATTATTATTATCCTCATTACTATTATTATTATCGCTATGACTGTTATTATTATCCTTATTCTATTATTACTATCGCTATTACTCTTGTCTCTATCCTTATAACTATTATTATTATGCTTATTACTATTATTATTAGCACTATAACTATTATTATTATCCTTATTTCTATTATTATTATCGCAATGACTGTTATTATTATACTTCTTCTATTATTACTATCCCTATTACTCTTGTCTTTATCCTTATAACTAATATTAGTATCCTTATTACTATTATTATTATCGCTATAACTATTATTATTATCCTTATTACTATTATTATTATCGCCATGACTGTTATTATTATCCTTATTCTATTATTACTATCCCTATTACTCTTCTCTTTATCCTTATAACAATTATTATTATCCTTATTACTATTATTATTATCGCTATAACTATTATTATTATCCTTACTACTATTATTATTATCGCTGTGACTGTTATTATTATCCTTATTCTATTATTACTATCCCTATTACTCTTCTCTTTATCCTTATAACTATTATTATTATCCTTATAACTATTATTATTATGCTTATTACTATTATTATTATCGCTATAACTATTATTATTATCCTTACTACTATTATTATTATCGCTATGACTGTTATTATTATCCTTATTCTATTATTACTATCCCTATTACTCTTGTCTTTATCCTTATAACTATTATTATTTCCCTTATTACTATTATTATTATCATTATAACTGTTATTATTATCCTTAGAACTAGTATTATTATCTCTATAACTATTATTGTTATCCTCATTACTATTATTATTATCGCTATGACTGTTATTATTATCCTTATTCTATTATTACTATCGCTATTACTCTTGTCTCTATCCTTATAACTATTATTATTATGCTTATTACTATTATTATTAGCACTATAACTATTATTATTATCCTTATTTCTATTATTAATATCGCAATGACTGTTATTATTATACTTCTTCTATTATTACTATCCCTATTACTCTTGTCTTTATCCTGATAATTATTATTATTTCCCTTATTACTATTATTATTATCGCTATAACTGTTATTATTATCCTTATTACTATTATTATCGCTATGACTGTTATTATTATCCTTATTCTATTATTATTATCCCTATAACTCTTGTCTCTATCCTTATAACTATTACTGTTATGCTTATTACTATTATTATTCGCACTATAACTATTATTATTATCCTTATCACTATTATTATTAGCACCATAGCTATTATTATTATTATCGCTATGACTGTTATTATTATCCTTATTCTATTATTACTATACCTATTACTCTTGTCTCTATCCTTATAACTATTATTATTATGTTTACTACTATTATTATTATCGCCATAACTATTATTATTATCCTTACTACTATTATTATTATCGCTATGACTGTTATTATTATCCTTATTCTATTATTACTATCCCTATTACTCTTGTCCTTATCCTTATAACTACTATTATTTCCCTTATTACTATTATTATTATCATTATAACTGTTATTATTATCCTTATTACTAGTATTATTATCTCTATAACTATTATTGTTATCCTCATTACTATTATTATTATCGCTATGACTGTTACTATTATCCTTATTCTATTATTACTATCCCTATTACTCTTGTCTTTATCCTTATAACTATTATTATTTCCCTTATTACTATTATTATTATCGCTATAACTGTTATTATTATCCTTATTACTAGTATTATTAGCACTATAACTATTATGTATATCCTTATTACTATTATTATTCGCACTATAACTATTATTATTATCCTTATTACTATTATTATTATTATCGCTACGACTGTTATTATTATACTTATTCTGTTATTACTATCCCTATTACTCTTCTCTTTATCCTTATAACAATTAGTATTTCCCTTATTACTATTATTGTTATCGCTATAACTGTTATTATTATCCTTATTACTAGTATTATTAGCACTATAACTATTATGTTTATCCTTATTACTATTATTATTCGCACTATAACTATTATTATTATCCTTATTACTACTATTATTATCGCTATAACTATTATTATTATCCTTACTACTATTGTTACTAGCACTATAACTATTATTATTATCCTTACTACTATTATTATTATCGCTATAACTGTTATTATTATCCTTATTACTAGTATTATTAGCACTATAACTATTATGTTTATCCTTATTACTATTATTATTCGCACTATAACTATTATTATTATCCTTATTACTATTATTATTATTGCTATAATTGTTATTATTATCCTTATCACTATTATTATTAGCACTATAGCTATTATTATTATTATTATCACTATGACTGTTATTATTATCCTTATTCTATTATTACTATCCCTAGTACTCTTGTCGCTATCCTTATAACTATTATTATTATGCTTATTACTATTATTATTCACACTATAACTATTATTATTATCCTTATTACTATTATTATTATCGCTATAACTATTATTATTATCCTTATTACTATTATTACTAGCACTATAACTATTATTATTATCCTTATTACTATTATTATTATCGCTATGACTGTTATTATTATGCTTATTCTACTATTACTATCCCTATTACTCTTGTCTTTATCCTTATAACTATTATTATTTGCCTTATTACTATTATTATTATCATTATAACTGTTATTATTATCCATATTACTAGTATTATTAGCACTATAACTATTATGTTTATCCTTATTACTATTATTATTCGCACTATAACTATTATTATTATCCTTATTACTATTATTATTATCGCTATGACTCTTATTATTATACTTCTTCTATTATTACTATCCCTATTACTCTTGTCTTTATCCTTATAACTATTATTATTTCCCTTATTACTATTATTATTATCGCTATAACTGTTATTATTATCCTTATTACTAGTATTATTAGCACTATAACTATTATGTATATCCTTATTACTATTATTATTCGCACTATAACTATTATTATTATCCTTATTACTATTATTATTATTATCGCTACGACTGTTATTATTATACTTATTCTGTTATTACTATCCCTATTACTCTTCTCTTTATCCTTATAACAATTAGTATTTCCCTTATTACTATTATTGTTATCGCTATAACTGTTATTATTATCCTTATTACTAGTATTATTAGCACTATAACTATTATGTTTATCCTTATTACTATTATTATTCGCACTATAACTATTATTATTATCCTTATTACTACTATTATTATCGCTATAACTATTATTATTATCCTTACTACTATTGTTACTAGCACTATAACTATTATTATTATCCTTACTACTATTATTATTATCGCTATAACTGTTATTATTATCCTTATTAATAGTATTATTAGCACTATAACTATTATGTTTATCCTTATTACTATTATTATTCGCACTATAACTATTATTATTATCCTCATTACTATTATTATTATCGCTATGACTGTTATTATTATCCTTATTCTATTATTACTATCGCTATTACTCTTGTCTCTATCCTTATAACTATTATTATTATGCTTATTACTATTATTATTAGCACTATAACTATTATTATTATCCTTATTTCTATTATTATTATCGCAATGACTGTTATTATTATACTTCTTCTATTATTACTATCCCTATTACTCTTGTCTTTATCCTTATAACTAATATTAGTATCCTTATTACTATTATTATTATCGCTATAACTATTATTATTATCCTTATTACTATTATTATTATCGCCATGACTGTTATTATTATCCTTATTCTATTATTACTATCCCTATTACTCTTCTCTTTATCCTTATAACAATTATTATTATCCTTATTACTATTATTATTATCGCTATAACTATTATTATTATCCTTACTACTATTATTATTATCGCTGTGACTGTTATTATTATCCTTATTCTATTATTACTATCCCTATTACTCTTCTCTTTATCCTTATAACTATTATTATTATCCTTATAACTATTATTATTATGCTTATTACTATTATTATTATCGCTATAACTATTATTATTATCCTTACTACTATTATTATTATCGCTATGACTGTTATTATTATCCTTATTCTATTATTACTATCCCTATTACTCTTGTCTTTATCCTTATAACTATTATTATTTCCCTTATTACTATTATTATTATCATTATAACTGTTATTATTATCCTTAGAACTAGTATTATTATCTCTATAACTATTATTATTATCCTTATTACTATTATTATTATTGCTATAATTGTTATTATTATCCTTATCACTATTATTATTAGCACTATAGCTATTATTATTATTATTATCACTATGACTGTTATTATTATCCTTATTCTATTATTACTATCCCTAGTACTCTTGTCGCTATCCTTATAACTATTATTATTATGCTTATTACTATTATTATTCACACTATAACTATTATTATTATCCTTATTACTATTATTATTATCGCTATAACTATTATTATTATCCTTATTACTATTATTACTAGCACTATAACTATTATTATTATCCTTATTACTATTATTATTATCGCTATGACTGTTATTATTATGCTTATTCTACTATTACTATCCCTATTACTCTTGTCTTTATCCTTATAACTATTATTATTTGCCTTATTACTATTATTATTATCATTATAACTGTTATTATTATCCATATTACTAGTATTATTAGCACTATAACTATTATGTTTATCCTTATTACTATTATTATTCGCACTATAACTATTATTATTATCCTTATTACTATTATTATTATCGCTATGACTCTTATTATTATACTTCTTCTATTATTACTATCCCTATTACTCTTGTCTTTATCCTTATAACTATTATTATTTCCCTTATTACTATTATTATTATCGCTATAACTGTTATTATTATCCTTATTACTAGTATTATTAGCACTATAACTATTATGTATATCCTTATTACTATTATTATTCGCACTATAACTATTATTATTATCCTTATTACTATTATTATTATTATCGCTACGACTGTTATTATTATACTTATTCTGTTATTACTATCCCTATTACTCTTCTCTTTATCCTTATAACAATTAGTATTTCCCTTATTACTATTATTGTTATCGCTATAACTGTTATTATTATCCTTATTACTAGTATTATTAGCACTATAACTATTATGTTTATCCTTATTACTATTATTATTCGCACTATAACTATTATTATTATCCTTATTACTACTATTATTATCGCTATAACTATTATTATTATCCTTACTACTATTGTTACTAGCACTATAACTATTATTATTATCCTTACTACTATTATTATTATCGCTATAACTGTTATTATTATCCTTATTAATAGTATTATTAGCACTATAACTATTATGTTTATCCTTATTACTATTATTATTCGCACTATAACTATTATTATTATCCTCATTACTATTATTATTATCGCTATGACTGTTATTATTATCCTTATTCTATTATTACTATCGCTATTACTCTTGTCTCTATCCTTATAACTATTATTATTATGCTTATTACTATTATTATTAGCACTATAACTATTATTATTATCCTTATTTCTATTATTATTATCGCAATGACTGTTATTATTATACTTCTTCTATTATTACTATCCCTATTACTCTTGTCTTTATCCTTATAACTAATATTAGTATCCTTATTACTATTATTATTATCGCTATAACTATTATTATTATCCTTATTACTATTATTATTATCGCCATGACTGTTATTATTATCCTTATTCTATTATTACTATCCCTATTACTCTTCTCTTTATCCTTATAACAATTATTATTATCCTTATTACTATTATTATTATCGCTATAACTATTATTATTATCCTTACTACTATTATTATTATCGCTGTGACTGTTATTATTATCCTTATTCTATTATTACTATCCCTATTACTCTTCTCTTTATCCTTATAACTATTATTATTATCCTTATAACTATTATTATTATGCTTATTACTATTATTATTATCGCTATAACTATTATTATTATCCTTACTACTATTATTATTATCGCTATGACTGTTATTATTATCCTTATTCTATTATTACTATCCCTATTACTCTTGTCTTTATCCTTATAACTATTATTATTTCCCTTATTACTATTATTATTATCATTATAACTGTTATTATTATCCTTAGAACTAGTATTATTATCTCTATAACTATTATTGTTATCCTCATTACTATTATTATTATCGCTATGACTGTTATTATTATCCTTATTCTATTATTACTATCGCTATTACTCTTGTCTCTATCCTTATAACTATTATTATTATGCTTATTACTATTATTATTAGCACTATAACTATTATTATTATCCTTATTTCTATTATTAATATCGCAATGACTGTTATTATTATACTTCTTCTATTATTACTATCCCTATTACTCTTGTCTTTATCCTGATAATTATTATTATTTCCCTTATTACTATTATTATTATCGCTATAACTGTTATTATTATCCTTATTACTATTATTATCGCTATGACTGTTATTATTATCCTTATTCTATTATTATTATCCCTATAACTCTTGTCTCTATCCTTATAACTATTACTGTTATGCTTATTACTATTATTATTCGCACTATAACTATTATTATTATCCTTATCACTATTATTATTAGCACCATAGCTATTATTATTATTATCGCTATGACTGTTATTATTATCCTTATTCTATTATTACTATACCTATTACTCTTGTCTCTATCCTTATAACTATTATTATTATGTTTACTACTATTATTATTATCGCCATAACTATTATTATTATCCTTACTACTATTATTATTATCGCTATGACTGTTATTATTATCCTTATTCTATTATTACTATCCCTATTACTCTTGTCCTTATCCTTATAACTACTATTATTTCCCTTATTACTATTATTATTATCATTATAACTGTTATTATTATCCTTATTACTAGTATTATTATCTCTATAACTATTATTGTTATCCTCATTACTATTATTATTATCGCTATGACTGTTACTATTATCCTTATTCTATTATTACTATCCGTATTACTCTTGTCTTTATCCTTATAACTATTATTATTATCGCTATGACTGTTAGTATTATCCTTATTGTATTATTACTATCCCTATTACTTTTGTCTTTATCCTTATAACTATTATTATTTCCCGTATTACTATTATTATTATCGCTATAACTGTTATTATTATCCTTATTACTGGTATTATTAGCACTATAACTATTATGTATATCCTTATTACTATTGTTATTCGCACTATAACTATTATTATTATCCTTATAGCTATTATTATTATCGCTATGACTGTTATTATTATCCTTATTGTATTATTAATATCCATATTACTCTTGTCTTTATCCTTATAACTATTATTATTATCATTATTATTATTATTATTATCGCTATAACTATTATTATTATCCTTACTAGTATTATTATTATCGCTATTTCTGTTATTATTATCCTTATTACTATTATTATTATTGCTATAACTGTTATTATTATCCTTATTTCTATTATTATTAGCACCATAGCTATTATTATTATTATCGCTATGACTGTTATTATTATCCTTTTTCTAATATTACTATACCTATTACTCTTGTCTCTATCGTTATAACTATTATTATTATTATTATCGCCATAACTATGATTATTATCCTTACTACTATTATTATTATCGCTGTGACTGTTATTATTATCCTTATTCTATTATTACTATCCCTATTACAGTTCTCTTTATCCTTATAACTATTATTATTATCCTTATTACTATTATTATTATCGCTATAACTATTATTATTATCCTTACTACTATTATTATTATCGCTATGACTGTTATTATTATACTTATTCTATTATTACTATCCCTACTACTCTTGTCTTTATCCTGATATTTATTATTATTTCCCTTATTACTATTATTATTAGCACTATAGCTATTATTATTATCCTTATTACTATTATTATTATCTTTATTCTATTATTACTATCCCTATTACTCTTGTCTCTATCCTTATAACTATTATTATTATGCTTATTACTATTATTATTAGCACTACAACTATTATTATAATCCTTATTACTATTATTACTATCGCAATGACTGTTATTATTATACTTCTTCTATTATTACTATCCCTACTACTCTTGTCTTTATCCTGATATTTATTATTATTTCCCTTATTACTATTATTATTATCGATATAACTGTTATTATCATCCTTATTACTAGTATTATTAGCACTATAACTATTACGTTTATCCTTATTACTATTATTATTCGCACTATAACTATTATTATTATCCTTATTACTATTATTATTATCCTTATTACTATTATTATTATCGCTATACTATTATTATTATCCTTATTACTATTATTATTATCGCTATGACTGTTATTATTATCCTTATTCTATTATTACTATCCCTATTACTCTTGTCTTTATCCTTATAACTATTATTATTATCCTTATTACTATTATTATTATCGCTATAACTATTATTATTATCGCTATGACTGTTATTTTTATGCTTATTGTATTATTACTATCCCTATTACTTTTGTCTATATCCTTATAACTATTATTATTTCCCTTATTACTATTATTATTATCGCTATAACTATTATTATTTCCCTTATTACTATTATTATTATCGCTATAACTGTTATTATTATCCTTATTACTAGTATTATTAGCACTATAACTATTATTATTATCCTTATTACTATTATTACTAGCACTATAACTATTATTATTATCCTTATTACTATTATTATTATTATCGCTATGACTGTTATTATTATACTTATTCTATTATTACTATCCCTGTTACTCTTGTCTTTATCCTTATAACTATTATTGTTATGCTTATTACTATTATTATTAGCACTAAAACTATTATTATTATCCTTATTACTATTATTATTATCGCTATGACTGTTATTATTATACTTATTCTATTATTACTATCCCTATTACTCTTGTCTCTATCCTTATAACTATTATTATTATCTTCATTACTATTATTATTATCGCTATGACTGTTATTATTATCCTTATTCTATTATTACTGTCCCTATTACTCTTGTCTTTATCCTTATAACTATTATTATTATCCTTATTACTATTATTATTATCGCTATAACTATTATTATTATCCTTATTACTATTATTATTATCGCAATGACTGTTATTATTATCGTTATTCTATTATTACTATCCCTATTACTCTTCTCTTTATCCTTATAACAATTATTATTATCCTTATTACTATTATTATTATCGCTATAACTATTATTATTATCCTTACTACTATTATTATTATCGCTATGACTGTTATTATTATCCTTATTCTATTATTACTATCCCTATTATTCTTGTCTTTATCCTTATAACTATTATTATTATCGCTATAACTATTATTATTATCCTTATTACTATTATTATTATCGCCATGACTGTTATTATTATCCTTATTCTATTATTACTATCCCTATTACTCTTCTCTTTATCCTTATAACAATTATTATTATGCTTAGAACTAGTATTATTATCTCTATAACTATTATTATTATCCTTACTACTATTATTATTATCGCTATGACTGTTATTATTATCCTTATTCTATTATTACTATCCCTATTATTCTTGTCTCTATCCTTATAACTATTATTATTATGCTTATTACTATTATTATTAGCACTATAACTATTATTATTATCCTTATTTCTATTATTATTATCGCAATGACTGTTATTATTATACTTCTTCTATTATTACTATCCCTATTACTCTTGTCTTTATCCTGATATTTATTATTATTTCCCTTATTACTATTATTATTATCGCTATAACTGTTATTATTATCCTTATTACTAGTATTATTAGCACTATAACTATTATGTTTATCCTTATTACTATTATTATTCGCACTATAACTATTATTATTATCCTTATTACTATTATTATTATTGCTATAATTGTTATTATTATCCATATCACTATTATTATTAGCACTATAGCTATTGTTATTATTATCGCTATGACTGTTATTATTATCCTTATTCTATTATTACTATCCCTAGTACTCTTGTCGCTATCCTCATAACTATTATTATTATGCTTATTACTATTATTATTCACACTATAACTATTATTATTATCCTTATTACTATTATTATTATCGCTATAACTATTATTATTATCCTTATTACTATTATTACTAGCACTATAACTATTATTATTATCCTTATTACTATTATTATTATCGCTATGACTGTTTTTATTATGCTTATTCTACTATTACTATCCCTATTACTCTTGTCTTTATCCTTATAACTATTATTATTTGCCTTATTACTATTATTATTATCATTATAACTGTTATTATTATCCATATTACTAGTATTATTAGCACTATAACTATTATGTTTATCCTTATTACTATTATTATTCGCACTATAACTATTATTATTATCCTTATTACTATTATTATTATCGCTATGACTGTTATTATTATACTTCTTCTATTATTACTATCCCTATTACTCTTGTCTTAATCCTTATAACTATTATTATTTCCCTTATTACTATTATTATTATCGCTATAACTGTTATTATTATCCTTATTACTAGTATTATTAGCACTATAACTATTATGTATATCCTTATTACTATTATTATTCGCACTATAACTATTATTATTATCCTTATTACTATTATTATTATTATCGCTACGACTGTTATTATTATACTTATTCTGTTATTACTATCCCTATTACTCTTCTCTTTATCCTTATAACAATTAGTATTTCCCTTATTACTATTATTGTTATCGCCATAACTGTTATTATTATCCTTATTACTAGTATTATTAGCACTATAACTATTATGTTTATCCTTATTACTATTATTATTCGCACTATAACTATTATTATTATCCTTATTACTACTATTATTATCGCTATAACTATTATTATTATCCTTACTACTATTGTTACTAGCACTATAACTATTATTATTATCCTTACTACTATTATTATTATCCTTATTACTAGTATTATTAGCACTATAACTATTATGTTTATCCTTATTACTATTATTATTCGCACTATAACTATTATTATTATCCTTATTACTATTATTATTATTGCTATAATTGTTATTATTATCCTTATCACTATTATTATTAGCACTATAGCTATTATTATTATTATCACTATGACTGTTATTATTATCCTTATTCTATTATTACTATCCCTAGTACTCTTGTCGCTATCCTTATAACTATTATTATTATGCTTATTACTATTATTATTCACACTATAACTATTATTATTATCCTTATTACTATTATTATTATCGCTATAACTATTATTATTATCCTTATTACTATTATTACTAGCACTATAACTATTATTATTATCCTTATTACTATTATTATTATCGCTATGACTGTTATTATTATGCTTATTCTACTATTACTATCCCTATTACTCTTGTCTTTATCCTTATAACTATTATTATTTGCCTTATTACTATTATTATTATCATTATAACTGTTATTATTATCCATATTACTAGTATTATTAGCACTATAACTATTATGTTTATCCTTATTACTATTATTATTCGCACTATAACTATTATTATTATCCTTATTACTATTATTATTATCGCTATGACTGTTATTATTATACTTCTTCTATTATTACTATCCCTATTACTCTTGTCTTTATCCTTATAACTATTATTATTTCCCTTATTACTATTATTATTATCGCTATAACTGTTATTATTATCCTTATTACTAGTATTATTAGCACTATAACTATTATGTATATCCTTATTACTATTATTATTCGCACTATAACTATTATTATTATCCTTATTACTATTATTATTATTATCGCTACGACTGTTATTATTATACTTATTCTGTTATTACTATCCCTATTACTCTTCTCTTTATCCTTATAACAATTAGTATTTCCCTTATTACTATTATTGTTATCGCTATAACTGTTATTATTATCCTTATTACTAGTATTATTAGCACTATAACTATTATGTTTATCCTTATTACTATTATTATTCGCACTATAACTATTATTATTATCCTTATTACTACTATTATTATCGCTATAACTATTATTATTATCCTTACTACTATTGTTACTAGCACTATAACTATTATTATTATCCTTACTACTATTATTATTATCGCTATAACTGTTATTATTATCCTTATTACTAGTATTATTAGCACTATAACTATTATGTTTATCCTTATTACTATTATTATTCGCACTATAACTATTATTATTATCCTTATTACTATTATTATTATCGCTACGACTGTTATTATTATACTTATTCTGTTATTACTATCCCTATTACTCTTCTCTTTATCCTTATAACAATTAGTATTTCCCTTATTACTATTATTATTATCGCTATAACTGTTATTATTATCCTTAGAACTAGTATTATTATCTCTATAACTATTATTGTTATCCTCATTACTATTATTATTATCGCTATGACTGTTATTATTATCCTTATTCTATTATTACTATCGCTATTACTCTTGTCTCTATCCTTATAACTATTATTATTATGCTTATTACTATTATTATTAGCACTATAACTATTATTATTATCCTTATTTCTATTATTATTATCGCAATGACTGTTATTATTATACTTCTTCTATTATTACTATCCCTATTACTCTTGTCTTTATCCTTATAACTAATATTAGTATCCTTATTACTATTATTATTATCGCTATAACTATTATTATTATCCTTATTACTATTATTATTATCGCCATGACTGTTATTATTATCCTTATTCTATTATTACTATCCCTATTACTCTTCTCTTTATCCTTATAACAATTATTATTATCCTTATTACTATTATTATTATCGCTATAACTATTATTATTATCCTTACTACTATTATTATTATCGCTGTGACTGTTATTATTATCCTTATTCTATTATTACTATCCCTATTACTCTTCTCTTTATCCTTATAACTATTATTATTATCCTTATAACTATTATTATTATGCTTATTACTATTATTATTATCGCTATAACTATTATTATTATCCTTACTACTATTATTATTATCGCTATGACTGTTATTATTATCCTTATTACTATTATTATTATCGCTATGACTGTTATTATTATCCTTATTCTATTATTACTATCCCTATTACTCTTGTCTTTATCCTTATAACTATTATTATTATCCTTATTACTATTATTATTATCGCTATAACTATTATTATTATCGCTATAACTATTATTATTATCGCTATGACTGTTATTATTATGCTTATTGTATTATTACTATCCCTATTACTTTTGTCTATATCCTTATAACTATTATTATTTCCCTTATTACTATTATTATTATCGCTATAACTATTATTATTTCCCTTATTACTATTATTATTATCGCTATAACTGTTATTATTATCCTTATTACTAGTATTATTAGCACTATAACTATTATTATTATCCTTATTACTATTATTACTAGCACTATAACTATTATTATTATCCTTATTACTATTATTATTATTATCGCTATGACTGTTATTATTATACTTATTACTATTATTATTATCGCTATAACTATTATTATTATCCTTATTACTATTATTATGATCGCAATGACTGTTATTATTATCGTTATTCTATTATTACTATCCCTATTACTCTTCTCTTTATCCTTATAACAATTATTATTATCCTTATTACTATTATTATTATCGCTATAACTATTATTATTATCCTTACTACTATTATTATTATCGCTATGACTGTTATTATTATCCTTATTCTATTATTACTATCCCTATTACTCTTGTCTTTATCCTGATATTTATTATTATTTCCCTTATTACTATTATTATTATCGCTATAACTGTTATTAT
>CAMAOC010000415.1:0-44188 GCA_945859555.1 Megachile ligniseca
TGGATAAAGAAAAGAGTAATACGGATAGTAACAATATTAATAAGAATAATAATAACAGTTATAGCGATAATAATAATAATAATAATAAGGATAATAATAATAGTTATAAGGAGAAAGACAAGAGGAATAGGGATAATAGTAATAGTAACAAGAATAATAATAACAGTTTATAGCGATAATAATAATAGTATTAAGGATAAAGGCAAGAGTAATACGGACAGTAATAATAGTAACAAGAATAATAATAACAGTTATAGCGATAATAATAATAGTGTTAAGGATAATAATAATAGTTATAATGATAAAGACAAGAGTAATAGGGATAGTAACAATAGAATAAGCATATTAATAACAGTTATAGCGATAATAATAATAGTATTAAGGATAATAATAACAGTTATAGCGATAATAATTATAGTAATAAGGATAATAATAATAGTTATAAGGATAAAGACAAGGGCAATAGCGCTAATAATAATGGTAATAACAATAATAATAACAGTTGTAGCAATAATAATAATAGTAAAAAGGATTAATAATAATAGTTATATGGATAAAGACAAGAGTAATACGGATAGTAACAATAGTAATAAGAATAATAATAACAGTTATAGCGATAATAATAATAGTAATACCAATAATAATAACAGTTGTAGCGATAATAATAATAGTAAAAAGGATTAATAATAATAGTTATATGGATAAAGACAAGAGTAATACGGATAGTAACAATAGTAATAAGAATAATAATAACAGTTATAGCGATAATAATAATAATAATAAGGATAATAATAATAGTTATAAGGTGACAGACAAGAGGAATAGGGATAATAATAATAATAACAAGAATAATAATAACAGCTATAGCGATAATAATAATAATAATAATAGTTATAAGGATAAATACAAGAGGAATAGGGATAATAGTAATAGTAATAAGAATAATAATAACAGTTATAGCGATGATAATAATAGTTATAAGGAGAAAGACAAGCGGAATAGGGATAATAATAATAGTAACAATAATAATAACAACAGTTATAGCGATAATAATATTAATAATAAGGATAATAATAATAGTTATAAGGAGAAAGACAAGAGGAATAGGGATAATAATAATAGTAACAAGAACAATAATAACAGTTATAGCGATAATAATAATAGTATTAAGGATAATAATAACAGTTATAGCGATAATAATAATAGTAATAAGGATAATAATAATAGTTATAAGGATAAAGACAAGGGCAATAGCGATAATAATAATAGTAAAAAGGATTAATAATAATAGTTATATGGATAAAGAAAAGAGTAATACGGATAGTAACAATATTAATAAGAATAATAATAACAGTTATAGCGATAATAATAATAATAATAAGGATAATAATAATAGATATAAGGAGAAAGACAAGAGGAATAGGGATAATAATAATAGTAACAAGAATAATAATAACAGTTATAGCGATAATAATAATAGTATTAAGGATAAAGGCAAGAGTAATGCGGACAGTAATAATAGTAACAAGAATAATAATAACAGTTATAGCGATAATAATAATAGTGTTAAGGATAATAATAATAGTTATAAGGATAAAGACAAGAGTAATACGGATAGTAACAATATTAATAAGAATAATAATAACAGTTATAGCGATAATAATAATAATAATAAGGATAATAATAATAGTTATAAGGAGAAAGACAAGAGGAATAGGGATAATAATAATAGTAACAAGAATAATAATAACAGTTATAGCGATAATAATAATAGTATTAAGGATAATAATAATAGTTATAAGGATAAAGACAAGGGCAATAGCGATAATAATAATGGTAATAACAATAATAATAACAGTTGTAGCAATAATAATAATAGTAAAAAGGATTAATAATAATAGTTATATGGATAAAGACAAGAGTAATACGGATAGTAACAATAGTAATAAGAATAATAATAACAGTTATAGCGATAATAATAATAGTAACAAGAATAATAATAACAGTTATAGCGATAATAATAATAATAATAAGGATAATAATAATAGTTATAAGGAGAAAGACAAGAGGAATAGGTATAATAATAATAGTAACAAGAATAATAATAACAGTTATAGCGATAATAATAATAGTATTAAGGATAATAATAACAGTTATAGCGATAATAATAATAGTTATAAGGTGAAAGACAAGAGGAATAGGGATAATAATAATAATAACGAGAATAATAATAACAGTTATAGCGATAATAATAATAGTATTAAGGATAATAATAACAGTTATAGCGATAATAATAATAATAATAATAGTTATAAGGAGAAAGACAAGAGGAATAGGGATAATAATAATAGTAACAAGAACAATAATAACAGTTATAGCGATAATAATAATAGTATTAAGGATAAAGGCAAGAGTAATACGGACAGTAATAATAGTAACAAGAATAATAATAACAGTTATAGCGATAATAATAATAGTTATAAGGTGAAAGACAAGAGGAATTGGGATAATAATAAAAGTAACAATAATAATAACAACAGTTATAGCGATAATAATATTAATAATAAGGATAATAATAATAGTTATAAGGAGAAAGACAAGAGGAATAGGGATAATAATAATAGTAACAAGAACAATAATAACAGTTATAGCGATAATAATAATAGTATTAAGGATAATACTAACAGTTATAGCGATAATAATAATAGTAATAAGGATAATAATAATAGTTATAAGGATAAAGACAAGGGCAATAGCGATAATAATAATAGTAAAAAGGATTAATAATAATAGTTATATGGATAAAGAAAAGAGTAATACGGATAGTAACAATATTAATAAGAATAATAATAACAGTTATAGCGATAATAATAATAATAATAAGGATAATAATAATAGTTATAAGGAGAAAGACAAGAGGAATAGGGATAATAATAATAGTAACAAGAATAATAATAACAGTTATAGCGATAATAATAATAGTATTAAGGATAAAGGCAAGAGTAATACGGACTGTAATAATAGTAACAAGAATAATAATAACAGTTATAGCGATAATAATAATAGTGTTAAGGATAATAATAATAGTTATAAGGATAAAGACAAGAGTAATAGGGATAGTAACAATAGAATAAGCATAATAATAACAGTTATAGCGATAATAATAATAGTATTAAGGATAATAATAACAGTTATAGCGATAATAATTATAGTAATAAGGATAATAATAATAGTTATAAGGATAAAGACAAGGGCAATAGCGATAATAATAATGGTAATAACAATAATAATAACAGTTGTAGCAATAATAATAATAGTAAAAAGGATTAATAATAATAGTTATATGGATAAAGACAAGAGTAATACGGATAGTAACAATAGTAATAAGAATAATAATAACAGTTATAGCGATAATAATAATAGTAACAAGAATAATAATAACAGTTAAAGCGATAATAATAATAATAATAAGGATAATAATAATAGTTATAAGGAGAAAGACAAGAGGAATAGGGATAATAATAATAGTAACAAGAATAATAATAACAGTTATAGCGATAATAATAATAGTATTAAGGATAATAATAACAGTTATAGCGATAATAATAATAGCTATAAGGTGAAAGACAAGAGGAATAGGGATAATAATAATAATAACGAGAATAATAATAACAGTTATAGCGATAATAATAATAATAATAATAGTTATAAGGATAAATACAAGAGGAATAGGGATAATAGTAATAGTAATAAGAATAATAATAACAGTTATAGCGATGATAATAATAGTTATAAGGAGAAAGACAAGCGGAATAGGGATAATAATAATAGTAACAATAATAATAACAACAGTTATAGCGATAATAATAATAATAATAAGGATAACAATAATAGTTATAAGGAGAAAGACAAAAGGAATAGGGATAATAATAATAGTAACAAGGATAATAATAACAGTTATAGCGGTAATAATAATAGTATTAAGGATAAAGGCAAGAGTAATACGGACAGTAATAATAGTAACAAGAATAATAATAACAGTTATAGCGATAATAATAATAGTACTAAGGATAATAATAATAGTTATAAGGATATAGACAAGAGGAATAGGGATAATAGTAATAGTAATAAGAATAATAATAACAGTTATAGCGATAATAATAATAATAATAAGGATAATAATAATAGTTATAAGGAGAAAGACAAGAGGAACAGGGATAATAATAATAGTAACAAGAACAATAATAACAGTTATAGCGATAATAATAATAGTATTAAGGATAAAGGCAAGAGTAATACGGACAGTAATAATAGTAACAAGAATAATAATAACAGTTATAGCGATAATAATAATAGTTATAAAGTGAAAGACAAGAGGAATTGGGATAATAATAAAAGTAACAATAATAATAACAACAGTTATAGCGATAATAATATTAATAATAAGGATAATAATAATAGTTATAAGGAGAAAGACAAGAGGAATAGGGATAATAATAATAGTAACAAGAACAATAATAACAGTTATAGCGATAATAATAATAGTATTAAGGATAATAATAACAGTTATAGCGATAATAATAATAGTAATAAGGATAATAATAATAGTTATAAGGATAAAGACAAGGGCAATAGCGATAATAATAATAGTAAAAAGGATTAATAATAATAGTTATATGGATAAAGAAAAGAGTAATACGGATAGTAACAATATTAATAAGAATAATAATAACAGTTATAGCGATAATAATAATAATAATAATAAGGATAATAATAATAGTTATAAGGAGAAAGACAAGAGGAATAGGGATAATAGTAATAGTAACAAGAATAATAATAACAGTTATAGCGATAATAATAATAGTATTAAGGATAAAGGCAAGAGTAATACGGACAGTAATAATAGTAACAAGAATAATAATAACAGTTATAGCGATAATAATAATAGTGTTAAGGATAATAATAATAGTTATAATGATAAAGACAAGAGTAATAGGGATAGTAACAATAGAATAAGCATAATAATAACAGTTATAGCGATAATAATAATAGTATTAAGGATAATAATAACAGTTATAGCGATAATAATTATAGTAATAAGGATAATAATAATAGTTATAAGGATAAAGACAAGGGCAATAGCGCTAATAATAATGGTAATAACAATAATAATAACAGTTGTAGCAATAATAATAATAGTAAAAAGGATTAATAATAATAGTTATATGGATAAAGACAAGAGTAATACGGATAGTAACAATAGTAATAAGAATAATAATAACAGTTATAGCGATAATAATAATAGTAATACCAATAATAATAACAGTTGTAGCGATAATAATAATAGTAAAAAGGATTAATAATAATAGTTATATGGATAAAGACAAGAGTAATACGGATAGTAACAATAGTAATAAGAATAATAATAACAGTTATAGCGATAATAATAATAATAATAAGGATAATAATAATAGTTATAAGGTGAAAGACAAGAGGAATAGGGATAATAATAATAATAACAAGAATAATAATAACAGTTATAGCGATAATAATAATAATAATAATAGTTATAAGGATAAATACAAGAGGAATAGGGATAATAGTAATAGTAATAAGAATAATAATAACAGTTATAGCGATGATAATAATAGTTATAAGGAGAAAGACAAGCGGAATAGGGATAATAATAATAGTAACAATAATAATAACAACAGTTATAGCGATAATAATATTAATAATAAGGATAATAATAATAGTTATAAGGAGAAAGACAAGAGGAATAGGGATAATAATAATAGTAACAAGAACAATAATAACAGTTATAGCGATAATAATAATAGTATTAAGGATAATAATAACAGTTATAGCGATAATAATAATAGTAATAAGGATAATAATAATAGTTATAAGGATAAAGACAAGGGCAATAGCGATAATAATAATAGTAAAAAGGATTAATAATAATAGTTATATGGATAAAGAAAAGAGTAATACGGATAGTAACAATATTAATAAGAATAATAATAACAGTTATAGCGATAATAATAATAATAATAAGGATAATAATAATAGATATAAGGAGAAAGACAAGAGGAATAGGGATAATAATAATAGTAACAAGAATAATAATAACAGTTATAGCGATAATAATAATAGTATTAAGGATAAAGGCAAGAGTAATGCGGACAGTAATAATAGTAACAAGAATAATAATAACAGTTATAGCGATAATAATAATAGTGTTAAGGATAATAATAATAGTTATAAGGATAAAGACAAGAGTAATACGGATAGTAACAATATTAATAAGAATAATAATAACAGTTATAGCGATAATAATAATAATAATAAGGATAATAATAATAGTTATAAGGAGAAAGACAAGAGGAATAGGGATAATAATAATAGTAACAAGAATAATAATAACAGTTATAGCGATAATAATAATAGTATTAAGGATAATAATAATAGTTATAAGGATAAAGACAAGGGCAATAGCGATAATAATAATGGTAATAACAATAATAATAACAGTTGTAGCAATAATAATAATAGTAAAAAGGATTAATAATAATAGTTATATGGATAAAGACAAGAGTAATACGGATAGTAACAATAGTAATAAGAATAATAATAACAGTTATAGCGATAATAATAATAGTAACAAGAATAATAATAACAGTTATAGCGATAATAATAATAATAATAAGGATAATAATAATAGTTATAAGGAGAAAGACAAGAGGAATAGGTATAATAATAATAGTAACAAGAATAATAATAACAGTTATAGCGATAATAATAATAGTATTAAGGATAATAATAACAGTTATAGCGATAATAATAATAGTTATAAGGTGAAAGACAAGAGGAATAGGGATAATAATAATAATAACGAGAATAATAATAACAGTTATAGCGATAATAATAATAGTATTAAGGATAATAATAACAGTTATAGCGATAATAATAATAATAATAATAGTTATAAGGAGAAAGACAAGAGGAATAGGGATAATAATAATAGTAACAAGAACAATAATAACAGTTATAGCGATAATAATAATAGTATTAAGGATAAAGGCAAGAGTAATACGGACAGTAATAATAGTAACAAGAATAATAATAACAGTTATAGCGATAATCATAATAGTTATAAGGTGAAAGACAAGAGGAATTGGGATAATAATAAAAGTAACAATAATAATAACAACAGTTATAGCGATAATAATATTAATAATAAGGATAATAATAATAGTTATAAGGAGAAAGACAAGAGGAATAGGGATAATAATAATAGTAACAAGAACAATAATAACAGTTATAGCGATAATAATAATAGTATTAAGGATAATACTAACAGTTATAGCGATAATAATAATAGTAATAAGGATAATAATAATAGTTATAAGGATAAAGACAAGGGCAATAGCGATAATAATAATAGTAAAAAGGATTAATAATAATAGTTATATGGATAAAGAAAAGAGTAATACGGATAGTAACAATATTAATAAGAATAATAATAACAGTTATAGCGATAATAATAATAATAATAAGGATAATAATAATAGTTATAAGGAGAAAGACAAGAGGAATAGGGATAATAATAATAGTAACAAGAATAATAATAACAGTTATAGCGATAATAATAATAGTATTAAGGATAAAGGCAAGAGTAATACGGACTGTAATAATAGTAACAAGAATAATAATAACAGTTATAGCGATAATAATAATAGTGTTAAGGATAATAATAATAGTTATAAGGATAAAGACAAGAGTAATAGGGATAGTAACAATAGAATAAGCATAATAATAACAGTTATAGCGATAATAATAATAGTATTAAGGATAATAATAACAGTTATAGCGATAATAATTATAGTAATAAGGATAATAATAATAGTTATAAGGATAAAGACAAGGGCAATAGCGATAATAATAATGGTAATAACAATAATAATAACAGTTGTAGCAATAATAATAATAGTAAAAAGGATTAATAATAATAGTTATATGGATAAAGACAAGAGTAATACGGATAGTAACAATAGTAATAAGAATAATAATAACAGTTATAGCGATAATAATAATAGTAACAAGAATAATAATAACAGTTAAAGCGATAATAATAATAATAATAAGGATAATAATAATAGTTATAAGGAGAAAGACAAGAGGAATAGGGATAATAATAATAGTAACAAGAATAATAATAACAGTTATAGCGATAATAATAATAGTATTAAGGATAATAATAACAGTTATAGCGATAATAATAATAGCTATAAGGTGAAAGACAAGAGGAATAGGGATAATAATAATAATAACGAGAATAATAATAACAGTTATAGCGATAATAATAATAATAATAATAGTTATAAGGATAAATACAAGAGGAATAGGGATAATAGTAATAGTAATAAGAATAATAATAACAGTTATAGCGATGATAATAATAGTTATAAGGAGAAAGACAAGCGGAATAGGGATAATAATAATAGTAACAATAATAATAACAACAGTTATAGCGATAATAATAATAATAATAAGGATAACAATAATAGTTATAAGGAGAAAGACAAAAGGAATAGGGATAATAATAATAGTAACAAGGATAATAATAACAGTTATAGCGGTAATAATAATAGTATTAAGGATAAAGGCAAGAGTAATACGGACAGTAATAATAGTAACAAGAATAATAATAACAGTTATAGCGATAATAATAATAGTAATAAGGATAATAATAATAGTTATAAGGATATAGACAAGAGGAATAGGGATAATAGTAATAGTAATAAGAATAATAATAACAGTTATAGCGATAATAATAATAATAATAAGGATAATAATAATAGTTATAAGGAGAAAGACAAGAGGAATAGGGATAATAATAAAAGTAACAAGAACAATAATAACAGTTATAGCGATAATAATAATAGTATTAAGGATAAAGGCAAGAGTAATACGGACAGTAATAATAGTAACAAGAATAATAATAACAGTTATAGCGATAATAATAATAGTTATAAGGTGAAAGACAAGAGGAATTGGGATAATAATAAAAGTAACAATAATAATAACAACAGTTATAGCGATAATAATATTAATAATAAGGATAATAATAATAGTTATAAGGAGAAAGACAAGTGGAATAGGGATAATAATAATAGTAACAAGAACAATAATAACAGTTATAGCGATAATAATAATAGTATTAAGGATAATAATAACAGTTATAGCGATAATAATAATAGTAATAAGGATAATAATAATAGTTATAAGGATAAAGACAAGGGCAATAGCGATAATAATAATAGTAAAAAGGATTAATAATAATAGTTATATGGATAAAGAAAAGAGTAATACGGATAGTAACAATATTAATAAGAATAATAATAACAGTTATAGCGATAATAATAATAATAATAAGGATAATAATAATAGTTATAAGGAGAAAGACAAGAGGAATAGGGATAATAATAATAGTAACAAGAATAATAATAACAGTTATAGCGATAATAATAATAGTATTAAGGATAAAGGCAAGAGTAATACGGACAGTAATAATAGTAACAAGAATAATAATAACAGTTATAGCGATAATAATAATAGTGTTAAGGATAATAATAATAGTTATAAGGAGAAAGACAAGAGGAATAGGGATAATAATAATAGTAACAAGAATAATAATAACAGTTATAGCGATAATAATAATAGTATTAAGGATAATAATAACAGTTATAGCGATAATAATAATAATAATAATAGTTATAAGGATAAATACAAGAGGAATAGGGATAATAGTAATAGTAATAAGAATAATAATAACAGTTATAGCGATAATAATAATAGTTATAAGGAGAAAGACAAGAGGAATAGGGATAATAATAATAGTAACAATAATAATAACAACAGTTATAGCGATAATAATAATAATAATAAGGATAACAATAATAGTTATAAGGAGAAAGACAAAAGGAATAGGGATAATAATAATAGTAACAAGGATAATAATAACAGTTATAGCGATAATAATAATAGTTATAAGGTGAAAGACAAGAGGAATAGGGATAATAATAATAATAACAAGAATAATAATAACAGTTATAGCGATAATAATAATAGTATTAAGAATAATAATAACAGTTATAGCGATAATAATAATAATAATAATAGTTATAAGGATAAATACAAGAGGAATAGGGATAATAGTAATAGTAATAAGAATAATAATAACAGTTATAGCGATGAGAATAATAGTTATAAGGAGAAAGACAAGCGGAATAGGGATAATAATAATAGTAACAATAATAATAACAACAGTTATAGCGATAATAATAATAATAATAAGGATAACAATAATAGTTATAAGGAGAAAGACAAAAGGAATAGGGATAATAATAATAGTAACAAGGATAATAATAACAGTTATAGCGGTAATAATAATAGTATTAAGGATAAAGGCAGTAGTAATACGGACAGTAATAATAGTACTAAGAATAATAATAACAGTTATAGCGATAATAATAATAGTAATAAGGATAATAATAATAGTTATAAGGATAAAGACAAGAGGAATAGGGATAATAGTAATAGTAATAAGAATAATAATAACAGTTATAGCGATAATAATAATAATAATAAGGATAATAATAATAGTTATAAGGAGAAAGACAAGAGGAATAGGGATAATAATAATAGTAACAAGAACAATAATAACAGTTATAGCGATAATAATGATAGTATTAAGGATAAAGGCAAGAGTAATACGGACAGTAATAATAGTAACAAGAATAATAATAACAGTTATAGCGATAATAATAATAGTTATAAAGTGAAAGACAAGAGCAATTGGGATAATAATAAAAGTAACAATAATAATAACAACAGTTATAGCGATAATAATATTAATAATAAGGATAATAATAATAGTTATAAGGAGAAAGGCAAGAGGAATAGGGATAATAATAATAGTAACAAGAACAATAATAACAGTTATAGCGATAATAATAATAGTATTAAGGATAATAATAACAGTTATAGCGATAATAATAATAGTAAAAAGGATTAATAATAATAGTTATATGGATAAAGAAAAGAGTAATACGGATAGTAACAATATTAATAAGAATAATAATAACAGTTATAGCGATAATAATAATAATAATAAGGATAATAATAATAGTTATAAGGAGAAAGACAAGAGGAATAGGGATAATAATAATAGTAACAAGAATAATAATAACAGTTATAGCGATAATAATAATAATAATAAGGATAATAATAATAGTTATAAGGTGAAAGACAAGAGGAATAGGGATAATAATAATAATAACAAGAATAATAATAACAGTTATAGCGATAATAATAATAATAATAATAGTTATAAGGATAAATACAAGAGGAATAGGGATAATAGTAATAGTAATAAGAATAATAATAACAGTTATAGCGATGATAATAATAGTTATAAGGAGAAAGACAAGCGGAATAGGGATAATAATAATAGTAACAATAATAATAACAACAGTTATAGCGATAATAATATTAATAATAAGGATAATAATAATAGTTATAAGGAGAAAGACAAGAGGAATAGGGATAATAATAATAGTAACAAGAACAATAATAACAGTTATAGCGATAATAATAATAGTATTAAGGATAATAATAACAGTTATAGCGATAATAATAATAGTAATAAGGATAATAATAATAGTTATAAGGATAAAGACAAGGGCAATAGCGATAATAATAATAGTAAAAAGGATTAATAATAATAGTTATATGGATAAAGAAAAGAGTAATACGGATAGTAACAATATTAATAAGAATAATAATAACAGTTATAGCGATAATAATAATAATAATAAGGATAATAATAATAGATATAAGGAGAAAGACAAGAGGAATAGGGATAATAATAATAGTAACAAGAATAATAATAACAGTTATAGCGATAATAATAATAGTATTAAGGATAAAGGCAAGAGTAATGCGGACAGTAATAATAGTAAACAAGAATAATAATAACAGTTATAGCGATAATAATAATAGTGTTAAGGATAATAATAATAGTTATAAGGATAAAGACAAGAGTAATACGGATAGTAACAATATTAATAAGAATAATAATAACAGTTATAGCGATAATAATAATAATAATAAGGATAATAATAATAGTTATAAGGAGAAAGACAAGAGGAATAGGGATAATAATAATAGTAACAAGAATAATAATAACAGTTATAGCGATAATAATAATAGTATTAAGGATAATAATAATAGTTATAAGGATAAAGACAAGGGCAATAGCGATAATAATAATGGTAATAACAATAATAATAACAGTTGTAGCAATAATAATAATAGTAAAAAGGATTAATAATAATAGTTATATGGATAAAGACAAGAGTAATACGGATAGTAACAATAGTAATAAGAATAATAATAACAGTTATAGCGATAATAATAATAGTAACAAGAATAATAATAACAGTTATAGCGATAATAATAATAATAATAAGGATAATAATAATAGTTATAAGGAGAAAGACAAGAGGAATAGGTATAATAATAATAGTAACAAGAATAATAATAACAGTTATAGCGATAATAATAATAGTATTAAGGATAATAATAACAGTTATAGCGATAATAATAATAGTTATAAGGTGAAAGACAAGAGGAATAGGGATAATAATAATAATAACGAGAATAATAATAACAGTTATAGCGATAATAATAATAGTATTAAGGATAATAATAACAGTTATAGCGATAATAATAATAATAATAATAGTTATAAGGAGAAAGACAAGAGGAATAGGGATAATAATAATAGTAACAAGAACAATAATAACAGTTATAGCGATAATAATAATAGTATTAAGGATAAAGGCAAGAGTAATACGGACAGTAATAATAGTAACAAGAATAATAATAACAGTTATAGCGATAATAATAATAGTTATAAGGTGAAAGACAAGAGGAATTGGGATAATAATAAAAGTAACAATAATAATAACAACAGTTATAGCGATAATAATATTAATAATAAGGATAATAATAATAGTTATAAGGAGAAAGACAAGAGGAATAGGGATAATAATAATAGTAACAAGAACAATAATAACAGTTATAGCGATAATAATAATAGTATTAAGGATAATACTAACAGTTATAGCGATAATAATAATAGTAATAAGGATAATAATAATAGTTATAAGGATAAAGACAAGGGCAATAGCGATAATAATAATAGTAAAAAGGATTAATAATAATAGTTATATGGATAAAGAAAAGAGTAATACGGATAGTAACAATATTAATAAGAATAATAATAACAGTTATAGCGATAATAATAATAATAATAAGGATAACAATAATAGTTATAAGGAGAAAGACAAAAGGAATAGGGATAATAATAATAGTAACAAGGATAATAATAACAGTTATAGCGGTAATAATAATAGTATTAAGGATAAAGGCAAGAGTAATACGGACAGTAATAATAGTAACAAGAATAATAATAACAGTTATAGCGATAATAATAATAGTAATAAGGATAATAATAATAGTTATAAGGATATAGACAAGAGGAATAGGGATAATAGTAATAGTAATAAGAATAATAATAACAGTTATAGCGATAATAATAATAATAATAAGGATAATAATAATAGTTATAAGGAGAAAGACAAGAGGAATAGGGATAATAATAAAAGTAACAAGAACAATAATAACAGTTATAGCGATAATAATAATAGTATTAAGGATAAAGGCAAGAGTAATACGGACAGTAATAATAGTAACAAGAATAATAATAACAGTTATAGCGATAATAATAATAGTTATAAGGTGAAAGACAAGAGGAATTGGGATAATAATAAAAGTAACAATAATAATAACAACAGTTATAGCGATAATAATATTAATAATAAGGATAATAATAATAGTTATAAGGAGAAAGACAAGTGGAATAGGGATAATAATAATAGTAACAAGAACAATAATAACAGTTATAGCGATAATAATAATAGTATTAAGGATAATAATAACAGTTATAGCGATAATAATAATAGTAATAAGGATAATAATAATAGTTATAAGGATAAAGACAAGGGCAATAGCGATAATAATAATAGTAAAAAGGATTAATAATAATAGTTATATGGATAAAGAAAAGAGTAATACGGATAGTAACAATATTAATAAGAATAATAATAACAGTTATAGCGATAATAATAATAATAATAAGGATAATAATAATAGTTATAAGGAGAAAGACAAGAGGAATAGGGATAATAATAATAGTAACAAGAATAATAATAACAGTTATAGCGATAATAATAATAGTATTAAGGATAAAGGCAAGAGTAATACGGACAGTAATAATAGTAACAAGAATAATAATAACAGTTATAGCGATAATAATAATAGTGTTAAGGATAATAATAATAGTTATAAGGAGAAAGACAAGAGGAATAGGGATAATAATAATAGTAACAAGAATAATAATAACAGTTATAGCGATAATAATAATAGTATTAAGGATAATAATAACAGTTATAGCGATAATAATAATAATAATAATAGTTATAAGGATAAATACAAGAGGAATAGGGATAATAGTAATAGTAATAAGAATAATAATAACAGTTATAGCGATAATAATAATAGTTATAAGGAGAAAGACAAGAGGAATAGGGATAATAATAATAGTAACAATAATAATAACAACAGTTATAGCGATAATAAATAATAATAAGGATAACAATAATAGTTATAAGGAGAAAGACAAAAGGAATAGGGATAATAATAATAGTAACAAGGATAATAATAACAGTTATAGCGATAATAATAATAGTTATAAGGTGAAAGACAAGAGGAATAGGGATAATAATAATAATAACAAGAATAATAATAACAGTTATAGCGATAATAATAATAGTATTAAGAATAATAATAACAGTTATAGCGATAATAATAATAATAATAATAGTTATAAGGATAAATACAAGAGGAATAGGGATAATAGTAATAGTAATAAGAATAATAATAACAGTTATAGCGATGAGAATAATAGTTATAAGGAGAAAGACAAGCGGAATAGGGATAATAATAATAGTAACAATAATAATAACAACAGTTATAGCGATAATAATAATAATAATAAGGATAACAATAATAGTTATAAGGAGAAAGACAAAAGGAATAGGGATAATAATAATAGTAACAAGGATAATAATAACAGTTATAGCGGTAATAATAATAGTATTAAGGATAAAGGCAGTAGTAATACGGACAGTAATAATAGTACTAAGAATAATAATAACAGTTATAGCGATAATAATAATAGTAATAAGGATAATAATAATAGTTATAAGGATAAAGACAAGAGGAATAGGGATAATAGTAATAGTAATAAGAATAATAATAACAGTTATAGCGATAATAATAATAATAATAAGGATAATATAATAGTTATAAGGAGAAAGACAAGAGGAATAGGGATAATAATAATAGTAACAAGAACAATAATAACAGTTATAGCGATAATAATGATAGTATTAAGGATAAAGGCAAGAGTAATACGGACAGTAATAATAGTAACAAGAATAATAATAACAGTTATAGCGATAATAATAATAGTTATAAAGTGAAAGACAAGAGCAATTGGGATAATAATAAAAGTAACAATAATAATAACAACAGTTATAGCGATAATAATATTAATAATAAGGATAATAATAATAGTTATAAGGAGAAAGGCAAGAGGAATAGGGATAATAATAATAGTAACAAGAACAATAATAACAGTTATAGCGATAATAATAATAGTATTAAGGATAATAATAACAGTTATAGCGATAATAATAATAGTAAAAAGGATTAATAATAATAGTTATATGGATAAAGAAAAGAGTAATACGGATAGTAACAATATTAATAAGAATAATAATAACAGTTATAGCGATAATAATAATAATAATAAGGATAATAATAATAGTTATAAGGAGAAAGACAAGAGGAATAGGGATAATAATAATAGTAACAAGAATAATAATAACAGTTATAGCGATAATAATAATAGTATTAAGGATAAAGGCAAGAGTAATACGGACAGTAATAATAGTAACAAGAATAATAATAACAGTTATAGCGATAATAATAATAGTGTTAAGGATAATAATAATAGTTATAAGGATAAAGACAAGAGTAATAGGGATAGTAACAATAGAATAAGCATAATAATAACAGTTATAGCGATAATAATAATAGTATTAAGGATAATAATAACAGTTATAGCGATAATAATTATAGTAATAAGGATAATAATAATAGTTATAAGGATAAAGACAAGGGCAATAGCGATAATAATAATGGTAATAACAATAATAATAACAGTTGTAGCAATAATAATAATAGTAAAAAGGATTAATAATAATAGTTATATGGATAAAGACAAGAGTAATACGGATAGTAACAATAGTAATAAGAATAATAATAACAGTTATAGCGATAATAATAATAGTAACAAGAATAATAATAACAGTTATAGCGATAATAATAATAATAATAAGGATAATAATAATAGTTATAAGGAGAAAGACAAGAGGAATAGGGAAAATAATAATAGTAACAAGAATAATAATAACAGTTATAGCGATAATAATAATAGTATTAAGGATAATAATAACAGTTATAGCGATAATAATAATAGTTATAAGGTGAAAGACAAGAGGAATAGGGATAATAATAATAATAACGAGAATAATAATAACAGTTATAGCGATAATAATAATAGTATTAAGGATAATAATAACAATTATAGCGATAATAATAATAATAATAATAGTTATAAGGATAAATACAAGAGGAATAGGGATAATAGTAATAGTAATAAGAATAATAATAACAGTTATAGCGATAATAATAATAGTTATAAGGAGAAAGACAAGAGGAATAGGGATAATAATAATAGTAACAATAATAATAACAACAGTTATAGCGATAATAATAATAATAATAAGGATAACAATAATAGTTATAAGGAGAAAGACAAAAGGAATAGGGATAATAATAATAGTAACAAGGATAATAATAACAGTTATAGCGGTAATAATAATAGTATTAAGGATAAAGGCAAGAGTAATACGGACAGTAATAATAGTAACAAGAATAATAATAACAGTTATAGCGATAATAATAATAGTAATAAGGATAATAATAATAGTTATAAGGATATAGACAAGAGGAATAGGGATAATAGTAATAGTAATAAGAATAATAATAACAGTTATAGCGATAATAATAATAATAATAAGGATAATAATAATAGTTATAAGGAGAAAGACAAGAGGAATAGGGATAATAATAATAGTAACAAGAACAATAATAACAGTTATAGCGATAATAATAATAGTATTAAGGATAAAGGCAAGAGTAATACGGACAGTAATAATAGTAACAAGAATAATAATAACAGTTATAGCGATAATAATAATAGTTATAAGGTGAAAGACAAGAGGAATTGGGATAATAATAAAAGTAACAATAATAATAACAACAGTTATAGCGATAATAATATTAATAATAAGGATAATAATAATAGTTATAAGGAGAAAGACAAGAGGAATAGGGATAATAATAATAGTAACAAGAACAATAATAACAGTTATAGCGATAATAATAATAGTATTAAGGATAATAATAACAGTTATAGCGATAATAATAATAGTAATAAGGATAATAATAATAGTTATAAGGATAAAGACAAGGGCAATAGCGATAATAATAATAGTAAAAAGGATTAATAATAATAGTTATATGGATAAAGAAAAGAGTAATACGGATAGTAACAATATTAATAAGAATAATAATAACAGTTATAGCGATAATAATAATAATAATAATAAGGATAATAATAATAGTTATAAGGAGAAAGACAAGAGGAATAGGGATAATAATAATAGTAACAAGAATAATAATAACAGTTATAGCGATAATAATAATAGTATTAAGGATAAAGGCAAGAGTAATACGGACAGTAATAATAGTAACAAGAATAATAATAACAGTTATAGCGATAATAATAATAGTGTTAAGGATAATAATAATAGTTATAAAGATAAAGACAAGAGTAATAGGGATAGTAACAATAGAATAAGCATAATAATAACAGTTATAGCGATAATAATAATAGTATTAAGGATAATAATAACAGTTATAGCGATAATAATTATAGTAATAAGGATAATAATAATAGTTATAAGGATAAAGACAAGGGCAATAGCGATAATAATAATGCTAATAACAATAATAATAACAGTTGTAGCAATAATAATAATAGTAAAAAGGATTAATAATAATAGTTATATGGATAAAGACAAGAGTAATACGGATAGTAACAATAGTAATAAGAATAATAATAACAGTTATAGCGATAATAATAATAGTAACAAGAATAATAATAACAGTTATAGCGATAATAATAATAAAAATAAGGATAATAATAATAGTTATAAGGAGAAAGACAAGAGGAATAGGGATAATATTAATAGTAACAAGAATAATAGTAACAGTTATAGCGATAATAATAATAATAATAACGATAATAATAATAGTTATAAGGATAAATACAAGAGGAATGGGGATAATAGTAATAGTAATAAGAATAATAATAACAGTTATAGCGATAATAATAATAGTTATAAGGAGAAAGACAAGAGTAATAGGGATAGTAACAATAGAATAATCATAATAATAACAGTTATAGCGATAATAATAATAGTATTAAGGATAATAAGAACAGTTATAGCGATAATAATAATAGTAATAAGGATAATAATAATAGTTATAAGGATAAAGACAAGGGCAATAGCGATAATAATAATAGTAATAACAATAATAATAACAGTTGTAGCGATAATAATAATAGTTATAAGGAGAAAGACAAGAGGAATAGGGATAATAATAATAGTAACAAGAATAATAATAACAGTTATAGCGATAATAATAATAGTATTAAGGATAATGATAACAGTTATAGCGATAATAATAATAATAATAAGGATAATAATAATAGTTATAAGGACAAAGACAAGGCCAATAGGGATAATAATAATAGTAATAAGAATAATAATAACCGTTATTAGCGATAATAATAATAGTTATAAGGATAAAGACAAGAGTAATAGGGATAGTAACAATAGAATAACCATAATAATAACAGTTATAGCGATAATAATAATAGTATTAAGCATAATAATAACAGTTATAGCGATAATAATAATAGTAATACGGATAATAGTAATAGTTATAAGGATAAAGACAAGGGCAATAGCGATAATAATAATAGTAATAACAATAATAATAACAGATGTAGCGATAATAATAATAGTAAAAAGGATTAATAATAATAGTTATATGGATAAAGACAAGAGTAATACGGATAGTAACAATAGTAATAAGAATAATAATAACAGTTATAGCGATAATAATAATAGTAACAAGAATAATAATAACAGTTATAGCGATAATAATAATAGTATTAAGGATAAAGGCAAGAGTAATACAGACAGTAATAATAGTAACAAGAATAATAATAACAGTTATAGCGATAATAATAATAGTAATAAGGATAATAATAATAGTTATAAGGATATAGACAAGAGTAATAGGAATAGTAACAATAGAATAAGCATAATAATAACAGTTATAGCGATAATAATAATAGTAATAAGGATAATAATAATAGTTATAAGGATAAAGACAAGAGGAATAGGGATAATAATAATAGTAACAAGAATAATAGTAACAGTTATAGCGATAATAATAACAGTATTAAGGATAAAGGCAAGAGTAATACGGACAGTAATAATAGTAACAAGAATAATAATAACAGTTATAGCGATAATAATAATAGTATTAAGGATAAAGGCAAGAGTAATACGGACAGTAATAATAGTAACAAGAATAATAATAACAGTTATAGCGATAATAATAATAGTGTTAAGGATAATAATAATAGTTATAAGGATAAAGACAAGAGTAATAGGGATCGTAACAATAGAATAAGCATAATAATAACAGTTATAGCGATAATAATAATAGTATTAAGGATAATAATAACAGTTATAGCGATAATAATTATAGTAATAAGGATAATAATAATAGTTATAAGGATAAAGACAAGGGCAATAGCGATAATAATAACGGTAATAACAATAATAATAACAGTTGTAGCAATAATAATAATAGTAAAAAGGATTAATAATAATAGTTATAAGGAGAAAGACAAGAGGAATAGGGATAATATTAATAGTAACAAGAATAATAGTAACAGTTATAGCGATAATAATAATAATAATAACGATAATAATAATAGTTATAAGGATAAATACAAGAGGAATGGGGATAATAGTAATAGTAATAAGAATAATAATAACAGTTATAGCGATAATAATAATAGTATTAAGCATAATAATAAGGGAGAGGCTCTATTGAGCACGGTACGATGGCGCACGATCGCATTGGACACAGGTCTTTTGAGCACGCCATCATTGTGCACACGACCGATTGAGCACAATTGGATTGTGCACAAGAATGATATCAGAGAGTAACATTGGATACCGTAAGAATTGCAAATGCTATTAGTTAGGTTTGGCTAGGTTATGTTATGTTATGTTATGTTAGGTTGGGTTCATTGGTTAGCTTAGGTTAGGTTCAGATATCATTCTTGTGCACAATCGAATTGTGCCCAATTGTTCCTGTGCACAATGATGGCGTGCTCAAAACACCTGTGTCCAATGCGATCGTGTGCAATCGTATCGTGCTCAATTGAAGGCCTCCCTAATAATAACAGTTATAGCGATAATAATAATAGTAATACGGATAATAGTAATAGTTATAAGGATAAAGACAAGGGCAATAGCGATAATAATAATAGTAATAACAATAATAATAACAGATGTAGCGATAATAATAATAGTAAAAAGGATTAATAATAATAGTTATATGGATAAAGACAAGAGTAATACGGATAGTAACAATAGTAATAAGAATAATAATAACAGTTATAGCGATAATAATAATAGTAACAAGAATAATAATAACAGTTATAGCGATAATAATAATAGTATTAAGGATAAAGGCAAGAGTAATACAGACAGTAATAATAGTAACAAGAATAATAATAACAGTTATAGCGTTAATAATAATAGTAATAAGGATAATAATAATAGTTATAAGGATATAGACAAGAGTAATAGGAATAGTAACAATAGAATAAGCATAATAATAACAGTTATAGCGATAATAATAATAGTAATAAGGATAATAATAATAGTTATAAGGATAAAGACAAGAGGAATAGGGATAATAATAATAGTAACAAGAATAATAGTAACAGTTATAGCGATAATAATAACAGTATTAAGGATAAAGGCAAGAGTAATACGGACAGTAATAATAGTAACAAGAATAATAATAACAGTTATAGCGATAATAATAATAATAATAAGGATAAAAATAATAGTTATAAGGAGAAAGACAAGAGGAATAGGGATAATAATAATAGTAACAAGAATAATAATATCAGTTATAGCGATAATAATAATAGTTATAAGGAGAAAGACAAGAGGAATAGGGATAATAATAATAGTAACATGAATAATAATAACAGTTATAGCGATAATAATAATAGTTATAAGGAGAAACACAAGAGGAATAGGGATAATAATAATAGTAACAAGAATAATAATAACAGTTATAGCGATAATAATAATAGTATTAAGGATAATAATAACAGTTATAGCGATAATAATAATAATAATAAGGATAATAATAATAGTTATAAGGATAAATACAAGAGGAATAGGGATAATAGTAATAGAAATAAGAATAATAATAACAGTTATAGCGATAACAATAATAGTTATAAGGAGAAAGACAAGAGGAATAGGGATAATAATAATAGTAACAAGAATAATAACAACAGTTATAGCGATAATAATAATAATAATAAGGATAATAATAATAGTTATAAGGAAAAAGACAAGGCCAATAGGGATAATAATAATAGTAATAAGAATAATAATAACAGTTATTAGCGATAATAATAATAGTTATAAGGATAAAGACAAGAGTAATAGGGATAGTAACAATAGAATAACCATAATAATAATAATAGTTATAGCGATAATAATAATAGTATTAAGGATAATAATAACAGTTATAGCGATAATAATAATAGTAATAAGGATAATAGTAATAGTTATAAGGATAAAGACAAGGGCAATAGCGATAATAATAATAGTAATAACAATAATAATAACAGATGTAGCGATAATAATAATAGTAAAAAGGATTAATAATAATAGTTATATGGATAAAGACAAGAGTAATACGGATAGTAACAATAGTAATAAGAATAATAATAACAGTTATAGCGATAATAATAATAGTAACAAGAATAATAATAACAGTTATAGCGATAATAATAATAGTATTAAGGATAAAGGCAAGAGTAATACAGACAGTAATAATAGTAACAAGAATAATAATAACAGTTATAGCGTTAATAATAATAGTAATAAGGATAATAATAATAGTTATAAGGATATAGACAAGAGTAATAGGAATAGTAACAATAGAATAAGCATAATAATAACAGTTATAGCGATAATAATAATAGTAATAAGGATAATAATAATAGTTATAAGGATAAAGACAAGAGGAATAGGGATAATAATAATAGTAACAAGAATAATAGTAACAGTTATAGCGATAATAATAACAGTATTAAGGATAAAGGCAAGAGTAATACGGACAGTAATAATAGTAACAAGAATAATAATAACAGTTATAGCGATAATAATAATAATAATAAGGATAATAATAATAGTTATAAGGAGAAAGACAAGAGGAATAGGGATAATAATAATAGTAACAAGAATAATAATATCAGTTATAGCGATAATAATAATAGTTATAAGGAGAAAGACAAGAGGAATAGGGATAATAATAATAGTAACATGAATAATAATAACAGTTATAGCGATAATAATAATAGTTATAAGGAGAAACACAAGAGGAATAGGGATAATAATAATAGTAACAAGAATAATAATAACAGTTATAGCGATAATAATAATAGTATTAAGGATAATAATAACAGTTATAGCGATAATAATAATAATAATAAGGATAATAATAATAGTTATAAGGATAAATACAAGAGGAATAGGGATAATAGTAATAGAAATAAGAATAATAATAACAGTTATAGCGATAACAATAATAGTTATAAGGAGAAAGACAAGAGGAATAGGGATAATAATAATAGTAACAAGAATAATAACAACAGTTATAGCGATAATAATAATAATAATAAGGATAATAATAATAGTTATAAGGAAAAAGACAAGGCCAATAGGGATAATAATAATAGTAATAAGAATAATAATAACAGTTATTAGCGATAATAATAATAGTTATAAGGATAAAGACAAGAGTAATAGGGATAGTAACAATAGAATAACCATAATAATAATAATAGTTATAGCGATAATAATAATAGTATTAAGGATAATAATAACAGTTATAGCGATAATAATAATAGTAATAAGGATAATAGTAATAGTTATAAGGATAAAGACAAGGGCAATAGCGATAATAATAATAGTAATAACAATAATAATAACAGATGTAGCGATAATAATAATAGTAAAAAGGATTAATAATAATAGTTATATGGATAAAGACAAGAGTAATACGGATAGTAACAATAGTAATAAGAATAATAATAACAGTTATAGCGATAATAATAATAGTAACAAGAATAATAATAACAGTTATAGCGATAATAATAATAGTATTAAGGATAAAGGCAAGAGTAATACAGACAGTAATAATAGTAACAAGAATAATAATAACAGTTATAGCGATAATAATAATAGTAATAAGGATAATAATAATAGTTATAAGGATATAGACAAGAGTAATAGGAATAGTAACAATAGAATAAGCATAATAATAACAGTTATAGCGATAATAATAATAGTGTTAAGGATAATAATAATAGTTATAAGGATAAAGACAAGAGTAATAGGGATAGTAATAATAGTAACAAGAATATTAGTAACAGTTATAGCGATAATATTAATAATAA
This sequence comes from Megachile ligniseca, assembly GCA_945859555.1. Taxonomy (NCBI): domain Eukaryota; kingdom Metazoa; phylum Arthropoda; class Insecta; order Hymenoptera; family Megachilidae; genus Megachile; species Megachile ligniseca. Next base: position 24,185 of record CAMAOC010000415.1, read on the forward strand.
TAAGGATAATAATAATAGTTATAAGGATAAATACAAGAGGAATAGGGATAATAGTAATAGTAATAAGAATAATAATAACAGTTATAGCGATAATAATAATAGTTATAAGGAGAAAGACAAGAGGAATAGGGATAATAATAATAGTAACAAGAATAATAACAACAGTTATAGCGATAATAATAATAGTTATAAGGATAAAGACAAGGGCAATAGCGATAATAATAATAGTAATAACAAAAATAATAACAGTTGTAGCGATAATAATAATAGTAAAAAGGATTAATAATAATAGTTATATGGATAAAGACAAGAGTAATACGGATAGTAACAATAGTAATAAGAATAATAATAACAGTTATAGCGATAATAGTAATAGTAACAAGAATAATAATAACAGATATAGCGATAATAATAATAATAATAAGGATAATAATAATAGTTATAAGGAGAAAGACAAGAGGAATAGGGATAATAATAATAGTAACAAGAATATTAGTAACAGCTATAGCGATAATATTAATAATAATAAGGATAATAATAATTGTTATAAGGATAAATACAAGAGGAATAGGGATAATAGTAATAGTAATAAGAATAATAATAACAGTTATAGCGATAATAATAATAGTTATAAGGAGAAAGACAAGAGGAATAGGGATAATAATAATAGTAACAAGAATAATAACAACAGTTATAGCGATAATAATAATAATAATAAGGATAATAATAATAGTTATAAGGAAAAAGACAAGGCCAATAGGGATAATAATAATAGTAATAAGAATAATAATAACAGTTATTAGCGATAATAATAATAGTTATAAGGATAAAGACAAGAGTAATAGGGATAGTAACAATAGAATAACCATAATAATAATAATAGTTATAGCGATAATAATAATAGTATTAAGGATAATAATAACAGTTATAGCGATAATAATAATAGTAATAAGGATAATAGTAATAGTTATAAGGATAAAGACAAGGGCAATAGCGATAATAATAATAGTAATAACAATAATAATAACAGATGTAGCGATAATAATAATAATAATAAGGATAATAATAATAGTTATAAGGATAAAGACAAGGCCAATAGGGATAATAATAATAGTAATAAGAATAAGAATAACAGTTGTTAGCGATAATAATAATAGTTATAAGGATAAAGACAAGAGTAATAGGGATAGTAATAATAGTAACAAGAATATTAGTAACAGTTATAGCGATAATATTAATAATAATAAGGATAATAATAATAGTTATAAGGATAAATACAAGAGGAATAGGGATAATAGTAATAGTAATAAGAATAATAATAACAGTTATAGCGATAATAATAATAGTTATAAGGAGAAAGACAAGAGGAATAGGGATAATAATAATAGTAACAAGAATAATAACAACAGTTATAGCGATAATAATAATAATAATAAGGATAATAATAATAGTTATAAGGAAAAAGACAAGGCCAATAGGGATAATAATAATAGTAATAAGAATAATAATAACAGTTAATAGCGATAATAATAATAGTTATAAGGATAAAGACAAGGGCAATAGCGATAATAATAATAGTAATAACAAAAATAATAACAGTTGTAGCGATAATAATAATAGTAAAAAGGATTAATAATAATAGTTATATGGATAAAGACAAGAGTAATACGGATAGTAACAATAGTAATAAGAATAATAATAACAGTTATAGCGATAATAGTAATAGTAACAAGAATAATAATAACAGATATAGCGATAATAATAATAATAATAAGGATAATAATAATAGTTATAAGGAGAAAGACAAGAGGAATAGGGATAATAATAATAGTAACAAGAATATTAGTAACAGCTATAGCGATAATATTAATAATAATAAGGATAATAATAATTGTTATAAGGATAAATACAAGAGGAATAGGGATAATAGTAATAGTAATAAGAATAATAATAACAGTTATAGCGATAATAATAATAGTTATAAGGAGAAAGACAAGAGGAATAGGGATAATAATAATAGTAACAAGAATAATAACAACAGTTATAGCGATAATAATAATAATAATAAGGATAATAATAATAGTTATAAGGATAAAGACAAGGCCAATAGGGATAATAATAATAGTAATAAGAATAAGAATAACAGTTGTTAGCGATAATAATAATAGTTATAAGGATAAAGACAAGAGTAATAGGGATAGTAACAATAGAATAATCATAATAATAACAGTTATAGCGATAATAAGAATAGTAATAAGGATAATAATAATAGTTATAAGGATAAAGACAAGGGCAATAGCGATAATAATAATAGTAATAACAATAATAATAACAGTTGTAGCGATAATAATAATAATAGTAAGGATAATAATAATAGTTATAAGGATAAATACAAGAGGAATAGGGATAATAGTAATAGTAATAAGAATAATAATAACAGTTATAGCGATAATAATAATAGTTATAACGAGAAAGACAAGAGGAATAGGGATAATAATAATAGTAACAAGAATAATAACAACAGTTATAGCGATAATAATAATAATAATAAGGATAATAATAATAGTTATCAGGATAAAGACAAGGCCAATAGGGATAATAATAATAGTAATAAGAATAAGAATAACAGTTGTTAGCGATAATAATAATAGTTATAAGGATAAAGACAAGAGTAATAGGGATAGTAACAATAGAATAATCATAATAATAACAGTTATAGCGATAATAATAATAGTAATAAGGATAATAATAATAGTTATAAGGATAAAGACAAGGGCAATAGCGATAATAATAATAGTAATAACAATAATAATAACAGTTGTAGCGATAATAATAAAAGTAAAAAGGATTAATAATAATAGTTATATGGATAAAGACAAGAGTAATACGGATAGTAACAATAGTAATAAGAATAATAATAACAGTTATAGCGATAATAATAATAGTAACAAGAATAATAATAACAGTTATAGCGATAATAATAATAATAATAAGGATAATAATAATAGTTATAAGGAGAAAGACAAGAGGAATAGGGATAATAATAATAGTAACAAGAATAACAATAACAGTTATAGCGATAATAATAATAGTAATAAGGATGATAATAATAGTTATAAGGATATAGACAAGAGGAATAGGGATAATAGTAATAGTAATAAGAATAATAATAACAGTTATAGCGATAATAATAATGATAATAAGGATAATAATAATAGTTATAAGGAGAAAGACAAGAGGAATAGGGATAATAATAATAGTAACAAGAATAATAGTAACAGTTATAGCGATAATAATAATAATAATAAGGATAATAATAATAGTTATAATGATAAAGGCAAGAGTAATACGGATAGTAACAATAGAATAAACATAATGATAACAGTTATAGCGATAATAATAATAGTATTAAGGATAATAATAACAGTTATAGCGATAATAATTATAGTAATAAGGATAATAATAATAGTTATAAGGATAAAGACAAGGCCAATTGGGATAATAATAATAGTAGTAAGAATAATAATAACACTTATTAGCGATAATAATAATAGTAATAACAATAATAATAACAGTTGTAGCGATAATAATAATAGTAAAAAGGATTAATAATAATAGTTATATGGATAAAGACAAGAGTAATACGGATAGTAACAATAGTAATAAGAATAATAATAACAGTTATAGCGATAATAATAATAATAATAAGGATAATAATAATAGTTATAAGGAGAAAGACAAGAGGAATAGGGATAATAATAATAGTAACAAGAATAATAGTAACAGTTATAGCGATAATATTAATAATAATAAGGATAATAATAATAGTTATAAAAATAAATACAAGAGGAATAGGGATGTTGTAATAGTAATAAGAATAATAATAACAGTTATAGCGATAATAATAATAGTTATAAGGAGAAATACAAGAGGAATAGGGATAATAATAATAGTAACAAGAATAATAATAACAGTTATAGCGATAATAATAATAGTTATAAGGAGAAAGACAAGAGGAATAGGGATAATAATAATAGTAACAAGAATAATAACAACAGTTATAGCGATAATAATAATAATAGTAAGGATAATAATAATAGTTATAAGGATAAATACAAGAGGAATAATGATAATAGTAATAGTAATAAGAATAATAATAACAGTTATAGCGATAATAATAATAGTTATAACGAGAAAGACAAGAGTAATAGGGATAGTAACAATAGAATAACCATAATAATAACAGTTATAGCGATAATAATAATAGTAATAACAATAATAATAACAGTTATTAGCGATAACAATAATAGTTATACGGATAAAGACAAGAGTAATACGGATAGTAACAATAGAATAAGGATAATAATAACAGTTATAGCGATAATAATAATAGTAATAACAATAATAATAACAGTTATAGCGATAATAATAATAGTTATATGGATAAAGACAAGAGTAATACGGATAGTAACAATAGTAACAAGAATAATAATAACAGTTATAGCGATAATAATAATAGTAATAACAATAATAATAACAGTTGTAGCAATAATAATAATAGTAAAAAGGATTAATAATAATAGTTATATGGATAAAGACAAGAGTAATACGGATAGTAACAATAGTAATAAGAATAATAATAACAGTTATAGCGATAATAATAATAGTAATAAGGATAATAATAATAGTTATAAGGAGAAAGACAAGAGGAATAGGGATAATAGTAATAGTAATAAGAATAATAATAACAGTTATAGCGATAATAATAATAATAATAAGGATAATAATAATAGTTATAAGGAGAAAGACAAGAGGAATAGGGATAATAATAATAGTAACAAGAATAATAAGAACAGTTATAGCGATAATAATAATAATAATAAGGATAATAATAATAGTTATAAGGAGAAAGACAAGAGGAATAGGGATAATAATAATAGTAACAAGAATAATAATAATAAGGATAATAATAACAGTTATAGCGGTAATAATATTAGTATTAAGGATAAAGGCAAGAGTAATACGGACAGTAATAATAGTAACAAGAATAATAAAAACAGTTATAGCGATAATAATAATAGTTATAAGGATATAGACAAGAGGAATAGGGATAATAGTAATAGTAATAAGAATAATAATAACAGTTATAGCGATAATAATAATAGTATTAAGGATAAAGGCAAGAGTAATACGGACAGTAATAATAGTAACAAGAATAATAATAACAGTTATAGCGATAATAATAATAGTAATAAGGATAATAATAATAGTTATAAGGATAAAGACAAGGGCAATAGGGATAATAATAATAATAATAAGAATAATAATAACAGTTATTAGCGATAATAATAATAGTTATAAGGATAACGACAGAAGTAATGCGGATAGTAACAATAGAATAAGGATAATAATAACAGTTATAGCGATAATAATAATAGTATTAAGGATAATAATAATAGTAATAAGGATAATAATAATAGTAATAAGAATAATAATAACAGTTATTAGCGATAATAATAATAGTTATAAGGATAAAGACAAGCGTAATACGGATAGTAACAATAGAATAAGGATAATAATAACAGTTTTAGCGACAATAATAATAGTATTAAGGTGAAAGACAAGAGGAATAGGGATAATAATAATAGTAACAAGAATAATAACAACAGTTATAGCGATAATAATAATAGTAACAAGAATAATAATAACAGTTATAGCGATAATAATAATAATAATAAGGATAATAATAATAGTTATAAGGAGAAAGACAAGAGGAATAGGGATAATAATAATAGTAACAAGATTAATAATAACAGCTATAGCGATAATAATAATAGTAATAAGGATAATAATAACAGTTATAACGATAATAATAGTAATAATAAGGATAATAATAATAGGTATAAGGAGAAAGACAAGAGGAATAGGGATAATAATAATAGTAACAAGAATAATAAGAACGGTTATAGCGATAATAATAATAGTATTAAGGATAATAATAACAGTTATAGCGATAATAATAATAGTAATAAGGATAATAATAATAATAATGATAATAAGGATAATAATAATAGTTATAAGGATAAAGACAAGAGGAATACGGATAGTAACAATAGAATAAGGATAATAATAACAGTTTTAGCGATAATAATAATAGTATTAAGGAGAAAGACAAGAGGAATAGGGATAATAATAATAGTAACAAGAATAATAACAACAGTTATAGCGATAATAATAATAGTAACAAGAATAATAATAACAGTTATAGCGATAATAATAATAATAATAAGGATAATAATAATAGTTATAAGGAGAAAGACAAGAAGTATAGGGATAATAATAATAGTAACAAGATTAATAGTAACAGTTATAGCGATAATAATAATAATAATAAGGATAATAATAATAGTTATAAGGAGAAAGGCAAGAGGAATAGGGATAATAATAATAGTAACAAGAATAATAATAACAGTTATAGCGATAATAATAATAGTACTAAGGATAAAGGCAAGAGTAATACGGACAGTAATAATAGTAACAAGAATAGTAATAATAACAGTTATAGCGATAATAATAATAGTCATAAGGATAATGATAATAGTTATAAGGATAAATACAAGAGGAATAGGGATAATAGTAATAGTAATAAGAATAATAATAACAGTTATAGCGATAATAATAATAATAATAAGGCTAATAATAATAGTTATATGGAGAAAGACAAGAGGAATAGGGATAATAGTAATAGTAATAATAATAATAATAACAGTTATAGCGATAATAATAATAATAATAAGGATAATAATAATAGTTATAAGGAGAAAGACAAGAGGAATAGGGATAATAATAATAGTAACAAGAATAATAATAACAGTTATAGCGGTAATAATAATAGTATTAAGGATAAAGGCAAGAGTAATACGGACAGTAATAATAGTAACAAGAATAATAATAACAGTTATAGCGATAATAATAATAGTAATAGTAATAAGAATAATAATAACAGTTATAGCGACAATAATAATAGTTATAAGGAGAAAGACAAGAGGAATAGGGATAATAATAATTGTAACAATAATAATAACCACAGTTATAGCGATAATAATAATAATAATAACGATAATAATAATAGTTATAAGGAGGAAGACAAAAGGAATAGGGATAATAATAATAGTAACAAGAATAATAATAACAGTTATAGCGGTAATAATAATAGTATTAAGGATAAAGGCAAGAGTAATACGGACAGTAATAATAGTAACAAGATTAATAAAAACAGTTATAGCGATAATAATAATAGTTATAAGGATATAGACAAGAGGAATAGGGATAATAGTAATAGTAATAAGAATAATAATAACAGTTATAGCGATAATAATAATAGTATTAAGGATAAAGGCAAGAGTAATACGGACAGTAATAATAGTAACAAGAATAATAATAACAGTTATAGCGATAATAATAATAGTGGTAAGGATAATAATAATAGTTATAAGGATAAAGACAAGGGCAATAGCGATAATAATAATAGTAATAACAATAATAATAACAGTTGTAGCGATAATAATAATAGTAAAAAGTATTAATAATAATAGTTATATGGATAAAGACAAGAGTAATACGGATAGTAACAATAGTAACAAGAATAATAATAACAGTTATAGCGATAATAATAATAGTAATAACAATAATAATAACAGTTGTAGCGATAATAATAATAGTAAAAAGGATTAATAATAATAGTTATATGGATAAAGACAAGATTAATACGGATAGTAACAATAGTAATAAGAATAATAATAACAGTTATAGCGATAATAATAATAGTAACAAGAATAATAATAACAGTTATAGCGATAATAATAATAATAATAAGGATAATAATAATAGTTATAAGGAGAAAGACAAGAGGAATAGGGATAATAATAATAGTAACAAGAATAATAATAACAGTTATAGCGATAATAATAATAGTATTAAGGATAAAGGCAAGAGTAATACGGACAGTAATAATAGTAACAAGAATAATAATAACAGTTATAGCGATAATAATAATAGTGGTAAGGATAATAATAATAGTTATAAGGATAAAGACAAGGGCAATAGCGATAATAATAATAGTAATAACAATAATAATAACAGTTGTAGCGATAATAATAATAGTAAAAAGGATTAATAATAATAGTTATATGGATAAAGACAAGAGTAATACGGATAGTAACAATAGTAACAAGAATAATAATAACAGTTATAGCGATAATAATAATAATAATAAGGATAATAATGATAGTTATAAGGAGAAAGACAAGAGGAATAGGGATAATAATAATAGTAACAATAATAATAACAACAGTTATAGCGATAATAATAATAGTAACAAGGATAATAATAATAGTTATAAGGATATAGACAAGAGGAATAGGGATAATAGTAATAGTAATAAGAATAATAATAACAGTTATAGCGATAATAATAATAGTATTAAGGATAAAGGCAAGAGTAATACGGACAGTAATAATAGTAACAAGAATAATAATAACAGTTATAGCGATAATAATAATAGTGGTAAGGATAATAATAATAGTTATAAGGATAAAGACAAAGGCAATAGCGATAATAATAATAGTAATAACAATAATAATACCAGTTGTAGCGATAATAATAATAGTAAAAAGGATTAATAATAATAGTTATATGGATAAAGACAAGAGTAATACGGATAGTAACAATAGAATAAGGATAATAATAACAGTTTTAGCGATAATAATAATAGTATTAAGGAGAAAGACAAGAGGAATAGGGATAATAATAATAGTAACAAGAATAATAATAACAGTTATAGCGGTAATAATAATAGTATTAAGGATAAAGGCAAGAGTAATACGGACAGTAATAATAGTAACAAGAATAATAATAACAGTTATAGCGATAATAATAATAGTATTAAGGATAAAGGCAAGAGTAATACGGACAGTAATAATAGTAACAAGAATAATAATAACAGTTATAGCGATAATAATAATAGTAATAAGGATAATAATAATAGTTATAAGGATAAAGACAAGAGTAATAGGGATAGTAACAATAGAATAAGCATAATAATAACAGTTATAGCGATAATAATAATAGTAATAAGGATAATAATAACAGTTATAACGATAATAATAATAATAATAAGGATAATAATAATAGGTATAAGGAGAAAGACAAGAGGAATAGGGATAATTATAATAGTAACAAGAATAATAATAACAGTTATAGCGATAATAATAATAGTATTAAGGATAAAGGCAAGAGTAATACGGACAGTAATAATAGTAACAAGAATAATAATAATAACAGTTATAGCGATAATAATAATAGTAATAAGGATAATAATAACAGTTATAGCGATAATAATAATAATCATAAGGATAATATTAATAGTTATAAGGATAAATACAAGAGGAATAGGGATAATAGTAATAGTAATAAGAATAATAATAACAGTTATAGCGATAATAATAGTAATAATAAGGATAATAATAATAGTTATAAGGAGAAAGACAAGAGGAATAGGGATAATAGTAATAGTAATAAGAATAATAATAACAGTTATAGCGATAATAATAATAATAATACGGATAATAATAATAGTTATAAGGAGAAAGACAAGAGGAATAGGGATAATAGTAATAGTAAAAAGAATAATAATAACAGTTATAGCGATAATAATAATAATAATACGGATAATAATAATAGTTATAAGGAGAAAGACAAGAGGAATAGGGATAATAATAATAGTAACAAGAATAATAATAACAGTTATAGCGGTAATAATAATAGTATTAAGGATAAAGGCAAGAGTAATACGGACAGTAATAATAGTAACAAGAATAATAATAACAGTTATAGCGATAATAATAATAGTATTAAGGATAAAGCCAAGAGTAATACGGACAGTAATAATAGTAACAGGAATAATAATGACAGTAATAGCGATAATAATAATAATAATAAGGATAATAATAATAGTTATAAGGAGAAAGACAAGAGGAATAGGGATAATAGGAATAGTAATAAGAATAATAATAACAGTTATAGCGATAATAATAATAATAATAAGGATAATAATAATAGTTATAAGGAGAAAGACAAGAGGAATAGGGATAATAATAATAGTAACAAGAATAATAACAACAGCTATAGCGATAATAATAATAATAATAAGGATAATAATAATAGTTATAAGGAGAAAGACAAGAGGAATAGGGATAATAATAATAGTAACAAGAATAATAATAACAGTTATAGCGATAATAATAATAGTAATAAGGATAATAATAATAGTTATAAGGATAATGACAAGGGCAATAGGGATAATAATAATAGTAATAAGAATAATAATAACAGTTATTAGCGATAATAATAATAGTTATAAGGATAACGACAAGAGTAATACGGATAGTAACAATAGAATAAGGATAATAATAACAGTTATAGCGATAATAATAATAGTAATAAGAATAATAATAACAGTTGAAGCGACAATAATAATAGTAATAAGGATTAAAAATAATAGTTATAAGGAGAAAGACAAGAAGAATAGGGATAATAATAATAGCAACAAGAATAATAGTAACAGTTATAGCGATAATAATAATAATAATAAGGATAATAATAATAGTTACAAGGATAAAGACAAGAGGAATACGGATAATAGTAATAGTAATAAGAATAATAACAGTTATAGCGATAATAATAATAGTATTAAGGATAATAATAATAGTAATAAGGATAATAATAATAGTAATAAGAATAATAATAACAGTTATTAGCGATAATAATAATAGTTATAAGGATAAAGACAAGCGTAATACGGTTGGAACAATAGAATAAGGATAATAATAACAGTTTTAGCGACAATAATAATAGTATTAAGGTGAAAGACAAGAGGAATAGGGATAATAATAATAGTAACAAGAATAATAACAACAGTTATAGCGATAATAATAATAGTAACAAGAATAATAATAACAGTTATAGCGATAATAATAATAATAATAAGGATAATAATAATAGTTATAAGGAGAAAGACAAGAGGAATAGGGATAATAATAATAGTAACAAGATTAATAATAACAGTTATAGCGATAATAATAATAGTAATAAGGATAATAATAACAGTTATAACGATAATAATAGTAATAATAAGGATAATAATAATAGGTATAAGGAGAAAGACAAGAGGAATGGGGATAATAATAATAGTAACAAGAATAATAACAACAGTTATAGCGATAATAATAATAGTATTAAGGATAATAATAACAGTTATAGCGATAATAATAATAGTAATAAGGATAATAATAATAGTTATAAGGAGAAAGACAAGAGGAATAGGGATAATAGTAATAGTAATAAGAATAATAATAACAGTTATAGCGATAATAATAATAATAATAAGGATAATAATAATAGTTATAAGGAGAAAGACAAGAGTAATAGAGATAGTAATTATAGAATAAGCATAATAATAACAGTTGTAGCGATAATAATAATAGTAATAAGGATAATAATAACAGTTATAGCGATAATAATAATAATAATAAGGATAATAATAACAGTTATAAGCATAAATACAAGAGGAATAGGGATAATAGTAATAGTAATAAGAATAATAATAACAGTTATAGCGATAATAGTAATAGTAATAATGATAAAGGCAAGAGTAATACGGATAGTAACAATAGAATAAACATAATAATAACAGTTATAGCGATAATAATAATAGTAATAAGGATAATAATAACAGTTATAGCGATAATAATAATAATAATAATAAGGATAATAATAATAGTTATAAGGATAAAGACAAGAGGAATAGGGATAATAGTAATAGTAATAAGAATAATAATAACAGTTATAGCGATAATAATAATAATAATAAGGATAATAATAATAGTTATAAGGAGAAAGACAAGAGGAATAGGGATAATAATAATAGTAACAAGAATAATAATAACAGTTATAGCGATAATAATAATAGTAATAAGGATAATAATAATAGTTATAAGGATAATGACAAGGGCAATAGGGATAATAATAATAGTAATAAGAATAATAATAACAGTTATTAGCGATAATAATAATAGTTATAAGGATAACGACAAGAGTAATACGGATAGTAACAATAGAATAAGGATAATAATAACAGTTATAGCGATAATAATAATAGTAATAAGAATAATAATAACAGTTGAAGCGACAATAATAATAGTAATAAGGATTAATAATAATAGTTATAAGGAGAAAGACAAGAAGAATAGGGATAATAATAATAGCAACAAGAATAATAGTAACAGTTATAGCGATAATAATAATAATAATAAGTATAATAATAATAGTTACAAGGATAAAGACAAGAGGAATACGGATAATAGTAATAGTAATAAGAATAATAACAGTTATAGCGATAATAATAATAGTATTAAGGATAATAATAATAGTAATAAGGATAATAATAATAGTAATAAGAATAATAATAACAGTTATTAGCGATAATAATAATAGTTATAAGGATAAAGACAAGCGTAATACGGTTGGGACAATAGAATAAGGATAATAATAACAGTTTTAGCGACAATAATAATAGTATTAAGGTGAAAGACAAGAGGAATAGGGATAATAATAATAGTAACAAGAATAATAACAACAGTTATAGCGATAATAATAATAGTAACAAGAATAATAATAACAGTTATAGCGATAATAATAATAATAATAAGGATAATAATAATAGTTATAAGGAGAAAGACAAGAGGAATAGGGATAATAATAATAGTAACAAGATTAATAATAACAGTTATAGCGATAATAATAATAGTAATAAGGATAATAATAACAGTTATAACAATAATAATAGTAATAATAAGGATAATAATAATAGGTATAAGGAGAAAGACAAGAGGAATAGGGATAATAATAATAGTAACAAGAATAATAACAACAGTTATAGCGATAATAATAATAGTATTAAGGATAATAATAACAGTTATAGCGATAATAATAATAGTAATAAGGATAATAATAATAGTTATAAGGATAAAGACAAGAGTAATACGGATAGTAACAATAGAATAAGGATAATAATAATAGTTTTAGCGACAATAATAATAGTATTAAGGAGAAAGACAAGAGGAATAGGGATAATAGTAATAGTAATAAGAATAATAATAACAGTTATAGCGATAATAATAATAATAATACGGATAATAATAATAGTTATAAGGAGAAAGACAAGAGGAATGGGGATAATAGTAATACTAATAAGAATAATAATAACAGTTATAGCGATAATAATAATAATAATAAGGATAATAATAATAGTTATAAGGAGAAAGACAAGAGTAATAGAGATAGTAATTATAGAATAAGCATAATAATAACAGTTATAGCGATAATAATAATAGTAATAAGGATAATAATAACAGTTATAGCGATAATAATAATAATAATAATAAGGATAATAATAATAGTTATAAGGATAAAGACAAGAGGAATAGCGATAATAATAATAATAATAAGGATAATAATAACAGTTATAGCGATAATAATAATAATAATAATAAGGATAACAATAATAGTTATAAGGAGAAAGACAAGAAGAATAGGGATAATAATAATAGTAACAAGAATAATAATAACAGTTATAGCGATAATAATAATAATAATAAGGATAATAATAATAGGTATAAGGAGAAAGACAAGAGGAATAGGGATAATAATAATAGTAACAAGAATAATAATAACAGTTATAGCGATAATAATAATAGTATTAAGGATAAAGGCAAGAGTAATACGGACAGTAATAATAGTAACAAGAATAATAATAATAACAGTTATAGCGATAATAATAATAGTAATAAGGATAATAATAACAGTTATAGCGATAATAATAATAATCATAAGGATAATATTAATAGTTATGAGGATAAATACAAGAGGAATAGGGATAATAGTAATAGTAATAAGAATAATAATAACAGTTATAGCGATAATAATAGTAATAATAAGGATAATAATAATAGTTATAAGGATAACGACAAGAGTAATACGGATAGTAACAATAGAATAAGGATAATAATAACAGTTATAGCGATAATAATAATAGTAATAAGAATAATAATAACAGTTGAAGCGACAATAATAATAGTAATAAGGATTAATAATAATAGTTATAAGGAGAAAGACAAGAAGAATAGGGATAATAATAATAGCAACAAGAATAATAGTAACAGTTATAGCGATAATAATAATAATAATAAGGATAATAATAATAGTTACAAGGATAAAGACAAGAGGAATACGGATAATAGTAATAGTAATAAGAATAATAACAGTTATAGCGATAATAATAATAGTATTAAGGATAATAATAATAGTAATAAGGATAATAATAATAGTAATAAGAATAATAATAACAGTTATTAGCGATAATAATAATAGTTATAAGGATAAAGACAAGCGTAATACGGTTGGAACAATAGAATAAGGATAATAATAACAGTTTTAGCGACAATAATAATAGTATTAAGGTGAAAGACAAGAGGAATAGGGATAATAATAATAGTAACAAGAATAATAACAACAGTTATAGCGATAATAATAATAGTAACAAGAATAATAATAACAGTTATAGCGATAATAATAATAATAATAAGGATAATAATAATAGTTATAAGGAGAAAGACAAGAGGAATAGGGATAATAATAATAGTAACAAGATTAATAATAACAGTTATAGCGATAATAATAATAGTAATAAGGATAATAATAACAGTTATAACGATAATAATAGTAATAATAAGGATAATAATAATAGGTATAAGGAGAAAGACAAGAGGAATAGGGATAATAATAATAGTAACAAGAATAATAACAACAGTTATAGCGATAATAATAATAGTATTAAGGATAATAATAACAGTTATAGCGATAATAATAATAGTAATAAGGATAATAATAATAGTTATAAGGAGAAAGACAAGAGGAATAGGGATAATAGTAATAGTAATAAGAATAATAATAACAGTTATAGCGATAATAATAATAATAATAAGGATAATAATAACAGTTATAAGGAGAAAGACAAGAGGAATAGGGATAATAATAATAGTAACAAGAATAATAGTAACAGTTATAGCGATAATAATAATAATAATAAGGATAATAATAATAGTTATAAGGATAAAGACAAGAGTAATACGGATAGTAACAATAGAATAAGGATAATAATAACAGTTTTAGCGACAATAATAATAGTATTAAGGAGAAAGACAAGAGGAATAGGGATAATAGTAATAGTAATAAGAATAATAATAACAGTTATAGCAATAATAATAATAATAATACGGATAATAATAATAGTTATAAGGAGAAAGACAAGAGGAATAGGGATAATAGTAATAGTAATAAGAATAATAATAACAGTTATAGCGATAATAATAATAATAATAAGGATAATAATAATAGTTATAAGGAGAAAGACAAGAGTAATAGAGATAGTAATTATAGAATAAGCATAATAATAACAGTTATAGCGATAATAATAATAGTAATAAGGATAATAATAACAGTTATAGCGATAATAATAATAATAATAAGGATAATAATAACAGTTATAAGCATAAATACAAGAGGAATAGGGATAATAGTAATAGTAATAAGAATAATAATAACAGTTATAGCGATAATAGTAATAGTAATAATGATAAAGGCAAGAGTAATACGGATAGTAACAATAGAATAAACATAATAATAACAGTTATAGCGATAATAATAATAGTAATAAGGATAATAATAACAGTTATAGCGATAATAATAATAATAATAATAAGGATAACAATAATAGTTATAAGGAGAAAGACAAGAAGAATAGGGATAATAGTAATAGTAATAAGAATAATAATAACAGTTATAGCGATAATAATAATAATAATAAGGATAATAATAACAGTTATAGCGATAATAATAATAATAATAATAAGGATAACAATAATAGTTATAAGGAGAAAGACAAGAAGAATAGGGATAATAATAATAGTAACAAGAATAATAATAACAGTTATAGCGATAATAATAATAATAATAAGGATAATAATAATATATATAAGGAGAAAGACAAGAGGAATAGGGATAATAATAATAGTAACAAGAATAATAATAACAGTTATAGCGATAATAATAATAGTATTAAGGATAAAGGCAAGAGTAATACGGACAGTAATAATAGTAACAAGAATAATAATAATAACAGTTATAGCGATAATAATAATAGTAATAAGGATAATAATAACAGTTATAGCGATAATAATAATAATCATAAGGATAATATTAATAGTTATAAGGATAAATACAAGAGGAATAGGGATAATAATAATAGTAACAAGAATAATAACAACAGTTATAGCGATAATAGTAATAATTATAAGGATAATAATAATAGTTATAAGGAGAAAGACAAGAGGAATAGGGATAATAGTAATAGTAATAAGAATAATAATAACAGTTATAGCGATAATAATAATAATAATAAGGATAATAATAACAGTTATAAGGAGAAAGACAAGAGGAATAGGGATAATAATAATAGTAACAAGAATAATAGTAACAGTTATAGCGATAATAATAATAATAATAAGGATAATAATAATAGTTAAAAGGATAAAGACAAGAGTAATACGGATAGTAACAATAGAGTAAGGATAATAATAACAGTTTTAGCGACAATAATAATAGTATTAAGGATAAAGACAAGAGGAATAGGGATAATAGTAATAGTAATAAGAATAATAATAACAGTTATAGCGATAATAATAATAATAATAAGGATAATAATAACAGTTATAGCGATAATAATAATAATAATAATAAGGATAACAATAATAGTTATAAGGAGAAAGACAAGAAGAATAGGGATAATAATAATAGTAACAAGAATAATAATAACAGTTATAGCGATAATAATAATAATAATAAGGATAATAATAATAGGTATAAGGAGAAAGACAAGAGGAATAGGGATAATAATAATAGTAACAAGAATAATAATAACAGTTATAGCGATAATAATAATAGTATTAAGGATAAAGGCAAGAGTAATACGGACAGTAATAATAGTAACAAGAATAATAATAATAACAGTTATAGCGATAATAATAGTAGTAATAAGGATAATAATAACAGTTATAGCGATAATAATAATAATCATAAGGATAATATTAATAGTTATAAGGATAAATACAAGAGGAATAGGGATAATAGTAATAGTAATAAGAATAATAATAACAGTTATAGCGATAATAATAGTAATAATAAGGATAATAATAATAGTTATAAGGAGAAAGACAAGAGGAATAGGGATAATAATAATAGTAACAAGAATAATAACAACAGTTATAGCGATAATAATAATAATTATAAGGATAATAATAATAGTTATAAGGAGAAAGACAAGAGGAATAGGGATAATAGTAATAGTAATAAGAATAATAATAACAGTTATAGCGATAATAATAATAATAATAAGGATAATAATAACAGTTATAAGGAGAAAGACAAGAGGAATAGGGATAATAATAATAGTAACAAGAATAATAGTAACAGTTATAGCGATAATAATAATAATAATAAGGATAATAATAATAGTTATAAGGATAAAGACAAGAGTAATACGGATAGTAACAATAGAGTAAGGATAATAATAACAGTTTTAGCGACAATAATAATAGTATTAAGGATAAAGACAAGAGGAATAGGGATAATAGTAATAGTAATAAGAATAATAATAACAGTTATAGCGATAATAATAATAATAATAAGGATAATAATAACAGTTATAGCGATAATAATAATAATAATAATAAGGATAACAATAATAGTTATAAGGAGAAAGACAAGAAGAATAGGGATAATAATAATAGTAACAAGAATAATAATAACAGTTATAGCGATAATAATAATAATAATAAGGATAATAATAATAGGTATAAGGAGAAAGACAAGAGGAATAGGGATAATAATAATAGTAACAAGAATAATAATAACAGTTATAGCGATAATAATAATAATAATAAGGATAATAATAACAGTTATAGCGATAATAATAATAATAATAATAAGGATAACAATAATAGTTATAAGGAGAAAGACAAGAAGAATAGGGATAATAATAATAGTAACAAGAATAATAATAACAGTTATAGCGATAATAATAATAATAATAAGGATAATAATAATAGGTATAAGGAGAAAGACAAGAGGAATAGGGATAATAATAATAGTAACAAGAATAATAATAACAGTTATAGCGATAATAATAATAGTATTAAGGATAAAGGCAAGAGTAATACGGACAGTAATAATAGTAACAAGAATAATAATAATAACAGTTATAGCGATAATAATAATAGTAATAAGGATAATAATAACAGTTATAGCGATAATAATAATAATCATAAGGATAATATTAATAGTTATAAGGATAAATACAAGAGGAATGGGGATAATAGTAATAGTAATAAGAATAATAATAACAGTTATAGCGATAATAATAGTAATAATAAGGATAATAATAATAGTTATAAGGAGAAAGACAAGAGGAATAGGGATAATAATAATAGTAACAAGAATAATAACAACAGTTATAGCGATAATAATAATAATTATAAGGATAATAATAATAGTTATAAGGAGAAAGACAAGAGGAATAGGGATAATAGTAATAGTAATAAGAATAATAATAACAGTTATAGCGATAATAATAATAATAATAAGGATAATAATAACAGTTATAAGGAGAAAGACAAGAGGAATAGGGATAATAATAATAGTAACAAGAATAATAGTAACAGTTATAGCGATAATAATAATAATAATAAGGATAATAATAATAGTTATAAGGATAAAGACAAGAGTAATACGGATAGTAACAATAGAGTAAGGATAATAATAACAGTTTTAGCGACAATAATAATAGTATTAAGGAGAAAGACAAGAGGAATAGGGATAATAATAATAGTAACAAGAATAATAACAACAGTCATAGCGATAATAATAATAGTAACAAGAATAATAATAACAGTTATAGCGATAATAATAATAATAATAAGTATAATAATAATAGTTATAAGGATAAAGACAAGAGTAATACGGATAGTAAGAATAGAATAAGAATAATAATAACAGTTTTAGCGACAATAATAATAGTATTAAGGAGAAAGACAAGTGGAATAGGGATAATAATAATAGTAACAAGAATAATAACAACAGTTATAGCGATAATAATAATAGTAACAAGAATAATAATAACAGTTATAGCGATAATAATAATAATAATAATAAGGATAATAATAATAGTTATATGGAGAAAGACAAGAGGAATAGGGATAATAATAATAGTAACAAGATTAATAATAACAGTTATAGCGATAATAATAATAGTCATAAGGATAATGATAATAGATATAAGGATAAAGACAAGAGTAATAGGGATAGTAACAATAGAATAAGCATAATAATAACAGTTATAGCGATAATAATAATAGTAATAAGGATAATAATAACAGTTATAACGATAATAATAATAATAATAAGGATAATAATAATAGGTATAAGGAGAAAGACAAGAGGAATAGGGATAATAATAATAGTAACAAGAATAATATTAACAGTTATAGCGATAATAATAATAGTATTAAGGATAAAGGCAAGAGTAATACGGACAGTAATAATAGTAACAAGAATAATAATAATAACAGTTATAGCGATAATAATAATAGTAATAAGGATAATAATAACAGTTATAGCGATAATAATAATAGTAATAAGGATAATAATAACAGTTATAGCGATAATAATAATAATCATAAGGATAATATTAATAGTTATAAGGATAAATACAAGAGGAATAGGGATAATAGTAATAGTAATAAGAATAATAATAACAGTTATAGCGATAATAAT
>CAMAOC010000416.1:0-44000 GCA_945859555.1 Megachile ligniseca
GATAATAATAATAGTTATAACGATAAAGACAAGAGTAATACGGATGGTAACAATAGAATAAGGATAATAATAACAGTTAAGCGATAATAATAATAATAATAAAGATAATAATAATAGTCATAAGGATAAACACAAGAGGAATAGGGATAATAATAATAGTAATAAGAATAATAATAGCAGTCATAAGGATAATGACAAGAGTAATACGGATAGTAACAATAGAATAAGGATAATAATAACGGTTATAGCGATAATAATAATAGTAATAAGAATAATAATA
This sequence comes from Megachile ligniseca, assembly GCA_945859555.1. Lineage (NCBI taxonomy): Eukaryota > Metazoa > Arthropoda > Insecta > Hymenoptera > Megachilidae > Megachile > Megachile ligniseca. The sequence goes on from CAMAOC010000416.1 coordinate 281, forward strand.
ACAGTTGTAAGGATAAAGACAAGAGTAATACGGAAGGTAACAATAGAATAAGGACATTAATAACAGTTATAGCGATAATAATAATAATAATAAGAATAATAATAATAGTTATAAGGATAAAGACAAGAGAAATAGGGATAATAATAATAGTAATAAGAATAATAATAACAGTTATAGCGATAATAATAATAGTAATAAGGATAATAATAATAGTTATAAGGATAAAGAAAAGAGTAATACGTATAGTAACAATAGAATAAGGATAATAATAACAGTTATAGCGATAATAATAATAGTAATAAGAATAATAATAACAGTTGTAAGGTTAAAGACAAGAGTAATACGGATAGTAACAATAGAATAAGGATAATAATAACAGTTATAGCGATAATAACAATAGTAATAAGGATAATAATAACAGTTATACCGATAATAATAATAATAATAAAGATAATAATAATAGTCATAAGGATAAAGACAAGAGGAATAGGGATAATAATAACAGTAATAAGAATAATAATAACAGTTATAAGGATAATGACAAGAGTAATACGGATAGTAACAATAGAATAAGGATAATAATAACAGTTATAGCGATAATAATAATAGTAATAAGAATAATAATAACAGTTGTAAGGATAAAAACAAGAGTAATACGGATACTAACAATAGAATAAGGATAATAATAACAGTTATAGCGATGATAATAATAGTAATAAGGATAATAATAACAGTTATAGCGATATAATAATAATAATAAAGATAATAATAATAGTCATAAGGATAAACACAAGAGGAATAGTGATAATAATAATAGTAATAAGAATAATAATAACAGTTGTAAGGATAAAGACAAGAGTAATACGGATGTAACAATAGAATAAGGACATTAATAAACAGTTATAGCGATAATAATAATAATAAGAAGAATAATAATAATAGTTATAAGGATAAAGACAAGAGAAATAGCGATAATAATAATACTAATAAGGATAATAATAATAGTTATAAAGGATAAAGACAAGAGTAATACGTATAGTAACAATAGAATAAGGATAATAATAACAGTTATAGCGATAATAATAATAGTAATAAGAATAAAAATAACAGTTGTAGGATAAAAACAAGAGTAATACGGATACTAACAATAGAATAAGGATAATAATAATAGTTATAAGGATGTAGACAAGAGGAATACGGTTAGTAACAATAGAATAAGTATAATAATAACAGTTATAGCGATAATAATAATAGTAATAAGGATAATAATAATAGTTATAAGGATAAAGACAAGAGAAATAGGGATAATAATAATAGTAATAAGAATAATAATAATAGTTATAAAGGATAAAGACAAGAGGAATAGGGATAATAATAATAGTAATAAGAATAATAATGACAGTTATAGCGATAATAATAATAATAATAAGGATAATAATAATAGTTATAAGGATAAAGACAAGAGTAATACGGATGGTAACAATAGAATAAGGATAATAATAACAGTTATATCGATAATATTAATAGTAATAAGGATAATAATAATAGTTATAAGGATGAAGACAAGAGGAATACGGATGGTAACAATAGAATAAGAATAATAAAAACAGTTATAGCGATAATAATAATAGTAATAAGGATAATTATAACAGTTATAGCGATAATAATAATAATAATAAGGATAATAATAATAGTTACAAGGATGGAGACATGAGGAATACGGATAGTAACAATAGAATAAGGATAATAATAACGGTTATAGCGATAATAATAATAGTAATAAGAATAATAATAACAGTTGTAAGGATAAAGACAAGAGTAACACTGATGGTAACACTAGAATAAGGACATTAATAACAGTTATAGCGATAATAATAATAGTAATAAGAATAATAATGACAGTTGTAGCGATAATAATAATAATAATAAGGATAATAATAATAGTTATAAGGATAAAGACAGGAGGAATAGTGATAATAATAATAGTAATAGGAATATTAATAATAGTATAAGGATAAAGACAAGATTAATACGGATAGTAACCATAGAATAAGGATAATAATAATAGTTATAAGGATAAAGACCAGAGTAATACGGATAGTAACAATAGAATAAAGGATAATAATAATAGTTATAAGGATAAAGACAAGAGGAATAGGGATAGTAATAATAGAACATGGATAATAATAACAGTTATAGCGATAATAATAATAGTAATAACGATAATAATAAAAGTTATAAGGATAAAGGCAAGAGTAATACGGATAGTAACAATAGAATAATGTTAATAATAACAGTTATAGCGATAATAATATAAGTAATAAGGATAATAATAATAGTTATAAGGATAAAGACAAGAGGAATAGGGATAATAATAATAATAATAAGAATAATAATAACAGTTATAGCGATAATAATAATAGTAATAATTATAATAATAATAGTTATAAGGATAAAGACAAGAGGAATAGGGATAATAATAATAATAATAAGAATAATAATAACAGTTATAGCGATAATAATAATAGTAATAATTATAATAATAACAGTTATAGCGATAATAATAAAAGAAAGAATGATAATAAGAACATTTATAGAGATAATAATAATGATAATAAGGATAATAATAAAAGTTATAAGGATAAAGGCAAGAGTAATACGGATAGTAACAATAGAATAAGGATAATAATAACAGTTATAGCGATAATAATAATAGTAATAAGGATGATAATAACAGTTATAGCGATAATAATAATAGTAATAAGGATAGTAACAATAGAATAAGGATAATAATAATAGTTATAAGGATGAAGGCAAGAGTAATACGGATAGTAACGATAGAATAAGGATAATGATAACAGTTATAGCGATAATAATAATAGTAATAAGGACAATAATAACAGTTATAGCGATAATAATAATAATAATAATAAGGATAATAATAGTTATAAGGATAAAGACATGAGGAATAGGGATAATAATAATAATAATAAGAATAATAATAACAGTTATAGCGATAATAATAATAGTAATAAGGATAATAATAACAGTTATAGCGATAATAATAATAATAATAAGGATAATAATAATAGTTATAAGGATAAAGACAAGAGGAATAGGGATAATAATAATAATAATAAGTATAATATTAACAGTTATAGCGATAATAATAATGGTAATAGGGATAATAATAACAGTTATAGCGATAATAATAATAATAATAATAAGGATAATAATAGTTATAAGGATAAAGACAAGAGGAATACGGATAATATTAATAATAATAACAGTTATAGCGATAATAATAATAGTAATAAGGATAATAATAATAGTTATATCGATAAAGTCCAGAGTAATACGGATAGTAACAATAGAATAAGGTTAATAATAATAGTTATAAGGATAAAGGCAAGAGTAATACGGATAGTAACAATAGAATAAGGATAATAATAACAGTTATAGCGATAAGAATAATAGTAATAAGAATAATAATAATAGTTATAAGCATAAAGACAAGAGGAATAGGGATAGTAATAATAGCATACAGATAATAATAACAGTTATAGCGATAATAATAGCAGTAAGAATGATAATAAGAACATTTATAGAGATAATAATAAAGATAATTAGGATAATAATAAAAGTTATAAGGGTATAGGCAAGAGTAATACGGATAGTAACAATAGAATAAGGATAATAATAACAGTTATAGCGATAATAATAGCAGTAAGAATGATAATAAGAACATTTATAGAGATAATAATAAAGATAATTAGGATAATAATAAAAGTTATAAGGGTATAGGCAAGAGTAATACGGATAGTAACAATAGAATAAGGATAATAATAACAGTTATAGCGATAATAATAACAGTAAGAATGATAATACGAACATTTATAGAGATAATAATAATGATAATTAGGATAATAATAATAGTTATAAGGATACAGACAAGAGGAATAGGGATAATAATAATAATAATAAGTATAATTATAACAGTTATAGCGATAATAAAAATAGTAATAAGGATAATAATAATAGTTATGAGGATAAAGACCAGAGTAATACGGATAGTAACAATAGAATAAGGATAATAATAATAGTTATAAGGATAAAGACCAGAGTAATACGGATAGTAACAATAGAATAAGGATAATAATAATAGTTATAAGGATAAAGACAAGAGGAATAGGAATAGTAATAATAATAATAAGAATAATAATAACAGTTATAGCGATAATAATAATAGTAATAATTATAATAATAATAGTTATAAGGATAAAGGCAAGAGTAATACTGATAGTAATAATAGAAGAAGGCTAATGATAGCAGTAATAGCGATAATAATAATAGTAATAAGGACAATAATAACAGTTATAGCGCTAATAATAATAATAATAATAAGGATAAAAATAATAGTTTTAAGGATAAAGGCAAGAGTAATACGGATAGTAACAATAGAATAAGGATAATAATAACAGTTATAGCGATAATGATAATAGTAATAAGGACAATAATAACAGTTATAGCGATAATAATAATAGTAGTTGGGATAATAATAATACCTATAAGGATAATTACAAGACTAATACGGATAGTAACAATAGAATAAGGATAACAATAATAGTTATAAGGATAAAGGCAAGAGTAATACGGATAGTAACAATAGAATAAGGATAATAATAACAGTTATAGCGATAAGAATAATAGTAATAAGAATAATAATAATAGTTATAAGCATAAAGACAAGAGGAATAGGGATAGTAATAATAGCATACAGATAATAATAACAGTTATAGCGATAATAATAGCAGTAAGAATGATAATAAGAACATTTATAGAGATAATAATAAAGATAATTAGGATAATAATAAAAGTTATAAGGGTATAGGCAAGAGTAATACGGATAGTAACAATAGAATAAGGATAATAATAACAGTTATAGCGATAATAATAACAGTAAGAATGATAATACGAACATTTATAGAGATAATAATAATGATAATTAGGATAATAATAATAGTTATAAGGATACAGACAAGAGGAATAGGGATAATAATAATAATAATAAGTATAATTATAACAGTTATAGCGATAATAAAAATAGTAATAAGGATAATAATAATAGTTATGAGGATAAAGACCAGAGTAATACGGATAGTAACAATAGAATAAGGAAAATAATAATAGTTATAAGGATAAAGGCAAGAGTAATACTGATAGTAACAACAGAATAAGAATAATGATAACAGTTATAGCAATAATAATAATAGTAATAAGGACAATAATAACAGTTATAGCGCTAATAATAATAATAATAAGGATAAAAATAATAGTTTTAAGGATAAAGACAAGAGTAATACGGATAGTAACAATAGAATGAGGATAATAATACTAGTTATAGGGATAAAGGCAAGAGTAATACGGATAGTAACAATAGAATAAGGATAATAATAATAGTTATACGGATAAAGACAAGAGGAATAGGGATAGTAATAATAGAATATGGATAATAATAACAGTTATAAGGATAAAGACCAGAGTAATACGGATAGTAACAATAGAATAAGGATAATAATAATAGTTATAAGGATAAAGACATGAGGAATAGGGATAGTAATAATAGAATATGGATAATAATAACAGTTATAGCGATAATAATAATAGTAATAAGGATAATAATAAAAGTTATAAGGATAAAGACAAGAGGAATAGGGATAATAATAATAATAATAAGAATAATAATAACAGTTATAGCGATAATAATAATAGTAATAATTATAATAATAACAGTTATAGCGATAATAATAATGGTAATAAGGATAATAATAAAAGTTATAAGGATAAAGGCAAGAGTAATACTGATAGTAACAATAGAATAAGGATAATAGTAACAGTTATAGCGATAATAATAATAATAATAAGAATAATAATAACGGTTATAGCGATAATAATAATGGTAATAGGGATAATAATAACAGTTATAGCGATAATAATAATAATAATAATAATAAGGATAATAATAGTTATAAGGATAAAGACAAGAGGAATACGGATAATAATAATAATAATAACAGTTATAGCGATAATAATAATAGCAATAAGGATAATAATAATAGTTATAAGGATAAAGACATGAGTAATACGGATGGTAACAATAGAATAAGGACATTAATAACAGTTGTAGCGATAATAATAATCATAATAAGAATAATAATAATAGTTATAAGGATAAAGACAAGAGAAATAGGGATAATAATAATAGTAATAAGAATAATAATAATAGTTATAAGGATAAAGACAAGATGAATAGGGATAATAATAACAGTAATAAGAATAATAATGACAGTTATAGCGATAATAATGATAATAATAAGGATAATAATAATAGTTATAAGGATAGAGACAAGAGTAATACGGATGGTAACAATAGAATAAGGATAATAATAACAGTTATAGCGATAATAATAATAGCAATAAGGATAATAATAATAGTTATAAGGATGAAGACAAGAGGAATACGGATGGTAACAATAGAATAAGGATAATAATAACAGTTATAGCGATAATAATAATAGGAATAAGGATAATAATAACAGTTAAGCGATAATAATAATAATAATAAAGATAATAATAATAGTCATAAGGATAAACACAAGAGGAATAGGGATAATAATAATAGTAATAAGAATAATAATAGCAGTCATAAGGATAATGACAAGAGTAATACGGATAGTAACAATAGAATAAGGATAATAATAACGGTTATAGCGATAATAATAATAGTAATAAGAATAATAATAACAGTTGTAAGGATAAAGACAAGAGTAATACGGAAGGTAACAATAGAATAAGGACATTAATAACAGTTATAGCGATAATAATAATAATAATAAGAATAATAATAATAGTTATAAGGATAAAGACAAGAGAAATAGGGATAATAATAATAGTAATAAGAATAATAATAACAGTTATAGCGATAATAATAATAGTAATAAGGATAATAATAATAGTTATAAGGATAAAGAAAAGAGTAATACGTATAGTAACAATAGAATAAGGATAATAATAACAGTTATAGCGATAATAATAATAGTAATAAGAATAATAATAACAGTTGTAAGGTTAAAGACAAGAGTAATACGGATAGTAACAATAGAATAAGGATAATAATAACAGTTATAGCGATAATAACAATAGTAATAAGGATAATAATAACAGTTATACCGATAATAATAATAATAATAAAGATAATAATAATAGTCATAAGGATAAAGACAAGAGGAATAGGGATAATAATAACAGTAATAAGAATAATAATAACAGTTATAAGGATAATGACAAGAGTAATACGGATAGTAACAATAGAATAAGGATAATAATAACAGTTATAGCGATAATAATAATAGTAATAAGAATAATAATAACAGTTGTAAGGATAAAAACAAGAGTAATACGGATACTAACAATAGAATAAGGATAATAATAACAGTTATAGCGATGATAATAATAGTAATAAGGATAATAGTAACAGTTATAGCGATAATAATAATAATAATAAAGATAATAATAATAGTCATAAGGATAAACACAAGAGGAATAGTGATAATAATAATAGTAATAAGAATAATAATAACAGTTGTAAGGATAAAGACAAGAGTAATACGGATGGTAACAATAGAATAAGGACATTAATAACAGTTATAGCGATAATAATAATAATAAGAAGAATAATAATAATAGTTATAAGGATAAAGACAAGAGAAATAGCGATAATAATAATACTAATAAGGATAATAATAATAGTTATAAGGATAAAGACAAGATGAATAGGGATAATAATAACAGTAATAAGAATAATAATGACAGTTATAGCGATAATAATGATAATAATAAGGATAATAATAATAGTTATAAGGATAGAGACAAGAGTAATACGGATGGTAACAATAGAATAAGGATAATAATAACAGTTATAGCGATAATAATAATAGCAATAAGGATAATAATAATAGTTATAAGGATGAAGACAAGAGGAATACGGATGGTAACAATAGAATAAGGATAATAATAACAGTTATAGCGATAATAATAATAGGAATAAGGATAATAATAACAGTTAAGCGATAATAATAATAATAATAAAGATAATAATAATAGTCATAAGGATAAACACAAGAGGAATAGGGATAATAATAATAGTAATAAGAATAATAATAGCAGTCATAAGGATAATGACAAGAGTAATACGGATAGTAACAATAGAATAAGGATAATAATAACGGTTATAGCGATAATAATAATAGTAATAAGAATAATAATAACAGTTGTAAGGATAAAGACAAGAGTAATACGGAAGGTAACAATAGAATAAGGACATTAATAACAGTTATAGCGATAATAATAATAATAATAAGAATAATAATAATAGTTATAAGGATAAAGACAAGAGAAATAGGGATAATAATAATAGTAATAAGAATAATAATAACAGTTATAGCGATAATAATAATAGTAATAAGGATAATAATAATAGTTATAAGGATAAAGAAAAGAGTAATACGTATAGTAACAATAGAATAAGGATAATAATAACAGTTATAGCGATAATAATAATAGTAATAAGAATAATAATAACAGTTGTAAGGTTAAAGACAAGAGTAATACGGATAGTAACAATAGAATAAGGATAATAATAACAGTTATAGCGATAATAACAATAGTAATAAGGATAATAATAACAGTTATACCGATAATAATAATAATAATAAAGATAATAATAATAGTCATAAGGATAAAGACAAGAGGAATAGGGATAATAATAACAGTAATAAGAATAATAATAACAGTTATAAGGATAATGACAAGAGTAATACGGATAGTAACAATAGAATAAGGATAATAATAACAGTTATAGCGATAATAATAATAGTAATAAGAATAATAATAACAGTTGTAAGGATAAAAACAAGAGTAATACGGATACTAACAATAGAATAAGGATAATAATAACAGTTATAGCGATGATAATAATAGTAATAAGGATAATAGTAACAGTTATAGCGATAATAATAATAATAATAAAGATAATAATAATAGTCATAAGGATAAACACAAGAGGAATAGTGATAATAATAATAGTAATAAGAATAATAATAACAGTTGTAAGGATAAAGACAAGAGTAATACGGATGGTAACAATAGAATAAGGACATTAATAACAGTTATAGCGATAATAATAATAATAAGAAGAATAATAATAATAGTTATAAGGATAAAGACAAGAGAAATAGCGATAATAATAATACTAATAAGGATAATAATAATAGTTATAAGGATAAAGACAAGAGTAATACGTATAGTAACAATAGAATAAGGATAATAATAACAGTTATAGCGATAATAATAATAGTAATAAGAATAAAAATAACAGTTGTAAGGATAAAAACAAGAGTAATACGGATACTAACAATAGAATAAGGATAATAATAATAGTTATAAGGATGTAGACAACAGGAATACGGTTAGTAACAATAGAATAAGTATAATAATAACAGTTATAGCGATAATGATAATAGTAATAAGGATAATAATAATAGTTATAAGGATAAAGACAAGAGAAATAGGGATAATAATAATAGTAATAAGAATAATAATAATAGTTATAAGGATAAAGACAAGAGGAATAGGGATAATAATAATAGTAATAAGAATAATAAAAACAGTTATAGCGATAATAATAATAGTAATAAGGATAATTATAACAGTTATAGCGATAATAATAATAATAATAAGGATAATAATAATAGTTACAAGGATGGAGACATGAGGAATACGGATAGTAACAATAGAATAAGGATAATAATAACGGTTATAGCGATAATAATAATAGTAATAAGAATAATAATAACAGTTGTAAGGATAAAGACAAGAGTAACACTGATGGTAACACTAGAATAAGGACATTAATAACAGTTATAGCGATAATAATAATAGTAATAAGAATAATAATGACAGTTATAGCGATAATAATAATAAGGATAATAATAATAGTTATAAGGATAAAGACAAGAGTAATACGAATGGTAACAATAGAATAAGGATAATAATAACAGTTATAGCGATAATAATAATAGTAATAAGGATAATTACAACAGTTATAGCGATAATAATAATAATATCAAGGATAATAATAATAGTTATAAGGATGAAGACAAGAGGAATACGGATAGTAACAATAGAACAAGGATAATAATAACAGTTATAGCGATAATAATAATAATAATAAGGATAATAATAATAGTTATAACGATAAAGACAAGAGTAATACGGATGGTAACAATAGAATAAGGATAATAATAACAGTTAAGCGATAATAATAATAATAATAAAGATAATAATAATAGTCATAAGGATAAACACAAGAGGAATAGGGATAATAATAATAGTAATAAGAATAATAATTGCAGTCATAAGGATAATGACAAGAGTAATACGGATAGTAACAATAGAATAAGGATAATAATAACGGTTATAGCGATAATAATAATAGTAATAAGAATAATAATAACAGTTGTAAGGATAAAGACAAGAGTAATACGGAAGGTAACAATAGAATAAGGACATTAATAACAGTTATAGCGATAATAATAATAATAATAAGAATAATAATAATAGTTATAAGGATAAAGACAAGAGAAATAGGGATAATAATAATAGTAATAAGAATAATAATAACAGTTATAGCGATAATAATAATAGTAATAAGGATAATAATAATAGTTATAAGGATAAAGAAAAGAGTAATACGTATAGTAACAATAGAATAAGGATAATAATAACAGTTATAGCGATAATAATAATAGTAATAAGAATAATAATAACAGTTGTAAGGTTAAAGACAAGAGTAATACGGATAGTAACAATAGAATAAGGATAATAATAACAGTTATAGCGATAATAACAATAGTAATAAGGATAATAATAACAGTTATACCGATAATAATAATAATAATAAAGATAATAATAATAGTCATAAGGATAAAGACAAGAGGAATAGGGATAATAATAACAGTAATAAGAATAATAATAACAGTTGTAAGGATAAAGACAAGAGTAATACGGATGGTAACAATAGAATAAGGACATTAATAACAGTTATAGCGATAATAATAATAATAAGAAGAATAATAATAATAGTTATAAGGATAAAGACAAGAGAAATAGCGATAATAATAATACTAATAAGGATAATAATAATAGTTATAAGGATAAAGACAAGAGTAATACGTATAGTAACAATAGAATAAGGATAATAATAACAGTTATAGCGATAATAATAATAGTAATAAGAATAAAAATAACAGTTGTAAGGATAAAAACAAGAGTAATACGGATACTAACAATAGAATAAGGATAATAATAATAGTTATAAGGATGTAGACAAGAGGAATACGGTTAGTAACAATAGAATAAGTATAATAATAACAGTTATAGCGATAATAATAATAGTAATAAGGATAATAATAATAGTTATAAGGATAAAGACAAGAGAAATAGGGATAATAATAATAGTAATAAGAATAATAATAATAGTTATAAGGATAAAGACAAGAGTAACACTGATGGTAACACTAGAATAAGGACATTAATAACAGTTATAGCGATAATAATAGTAGTAATAAGAATAATAATGACAGTTATAGCGATAATAATAATAATAATAAGGATAATAATAATAGTTATAAGGATAAAGACAGGAGGAATAGTGATAATAATAATAGTAATAGGAATATTAATAATAGTTATAAGGATAAAGACAAGATTAATACGGATAGTAACCATAGAATAAGGATAATAATAATAGTTATAAGGATAAAGACCAGAGTAATACGGATAGTAACAATAGAATAAGGATAATAATAATAGTTATAAGGATAAAGACAAGAGGAATAGGGATAGTAATAATAGAACATGGATAATAATAACAGTTATAGCGATAATAATAATAGTAATAACGATAATAATAAAAGTTATAAGGATAAAGGCAAGAGTAATACGGATAGTAACAATAGAATAATGTTAATAATAACAGTTATAGCGATAATAATATAAGTAATAAGGATAATAATAACAGTTATAGCGATAATAATAATAATAATAATGATAATAATAATAGTTATAAGGATAAAGACAAGAGGAATAGGGACAGTAATAATAGAATAAGGACAATAATAACAGTTATAGCGATAATAATAATAATAGTTATAAGGATAAAGACAAGAGGAATAGGGATAATAATAATAATAATAAGAATAATAATAACAGTTATAGCGATAATAATAATAGTAATAATTATAATAATAACAGTTATAGCGATAATAATAATGGTAATAAGGATAATAATAAAAGTTATAAGGATAAAGGCAAGAGTAATACTGATAGTAACAACAGAATAAGGATAATAATAACAGATATAGCGAAAAGAATAATAATGGCATAAATATAATAATAACAGTTATAGCGATAATAATAACAGAAAGAATGATAATAAGAACATTTATAGAGATAATAATAATGATAATAAGGATAATAATAAAAGTTATAAGGATAAAGGCAAGAGTAATACGGATAGTAACAATAGAATAAGGATAATAATAACAGTTATAGCGATAATAATAATAGTAATAAGGATGATAATAACAGTTATAGCGATAATAATAATAGTAATAAGGATAGTAACAATAGAATAAGGATAATAATAATAGTTATAAGGATGAAGGCAAGAGTAATACGGATAGTAACGATAGAATAAGGATAATGATAACAGTTATAGCGATAATAATAATAGTAATAAGGACAATAATAACAGTTATAGCGATAATAATAATAATAATAATAAGGATAATAATAGTTATAAGGATAAAGACATGAGGAATAGGGATAATAATAATAATAATAAGAATAATAATAACAGTTATAGCGATAATAATAATAGTAATAAGGATAATAATAACAGTTATAGCGATAATAATAATAATAATAAGGATAATAATAATAGTTATAAGGATAAAGACAAGAGGAATAGGGATAATAATAATAATAATAAGTATAATATTAACAGTTATAGCGATAATAATAATGGTAATAGGGATAATAATAACAGTTATAGCGATAATAATAATAATAATAATAAGGATAATAATAGTTATAAGGATAAAGACAAGAGGAATACGGATAATATTAATAATAATAACAGTTATAGCGATAATAATAATAGTAATAAGGATAATAATAACAGTTATAGCGATAATAATAATAATGATAAGGATAATAATAATAGTTATAAGGATAACGACAAGAGGAATAGGGATAATAATAATAATAATAAGTATAATATTAACAGTTATAGCGATAATAATAATAGTAATAAGGATAATAATAATAGTTATATCGATAAAGTCCAGAGTAATACGGATAGTAACAATAGAAAAAGGTTAATAATAATAGTTATAAGGATAAAGGCAAGAGTAATACGGATAGTAACAATAGAATAAGGATAATAATAACAGTTATAGCGATAAGAATAATAGTAATAAGAATAATAATAATAGTTATAAGCATAAAGACAAGAGGAATAGGGATAGTAATAATAGCATACAGATAATAATAACAGTTATAGCGATAATAATAGCAGTAAGAATGATAATAAGAACATTTATAGAGATAATAATAAAGATAATTAGGATAATAATAAAAGTTATAAGGGTATAGGCAAGAGTAATACGGATAGTAACAATAGAATAAGGATAATAATAACAGTTATAGCGATAATAATAGCAGTAAGAATGATAATAAGAACATTTATAGAGATAATAATAAAGATAATTAGGATAATAATAAAAGTTATAAGGGTATAGGCAAGAGTAATACGGATAGTAACAATAGAATAAGGATAATAATAACAGTTATAGCGATAATAATAACAGTAAGAATGATAATACGAACATTTATAGAGATAATAATAATGATAATTAGGATAATAATAATAGTTATAAGGATACAGACAAGAGGAATAGGAATAGTAATAATAATAATAAGAATAATAATAACAGTTATAGCGATAATAATAATAGTAATAATTATAATAATAATAGTTATAAGGATAAAGGCAAGAGTAATACTGATAGTAATAATAGAAGAAGGCTAATGATAGCAGTAATAGCGATAATAATAATAGTAATAAGGACAATAATAACAGTTATAGCGCTAATAATAATAATAATAATAAGGATAAAAATAATAGTTTTACGGATAAAGGCAAGAGTAATACGGATAGTAACAATAGAATAAGGATAATAATAACAGTTATAGCGATAATGATAATAGTAATAAGGACAATAATAACAGTTATAGCGATAATAATAATAGTAGTTGGGATAATAATAATACCTATAAGGATAATTACAAGACTAATACGGATAGTAACAATAGAATAAGGATAACAATAATAGTTATAAGGATAAAGGCAAGAGTAATACGGATAGTAACAATAGAATAAGGATAATAATAACAGTTATAGCGATAATAATAACAGTAAGAATGATAATACGAACATTTATAGAGATAATAATAATGATAATTAGGATAATAATAATAGTTATAAGGATACAGACAAGAGGAATAGGGATAATAATAATAATAATAAGTATAATTATAACAGTTATAGCGATAATAAAAATAGTAATAAGGATAATAATAATAGTTATGAGGATAAAGACCAGAGTAATACGGATAGTAACAATAGAATAAGGAAAATAATAATAGTTATAAGGATAAAGGCAAGAGTAATACGGATAGTAATAATAGAATAAGGATAATAATAATAGTTATACGGATAAAGACAAGAGGAATAGGGATAGTAATAATAGAATATGGATAATAATAACAGTTATAGCGATAATAATAATAGTAATAAGGATAATAATAAAAGTTATAAGGATAAAGACAAGAGGAATAGGGATAATAATAATAATAATAAGAATAATAATAACAGTTATAGCGATAATAATAATAGTAATAATTATAATAATAACAGTTATAGCGATAATAATAATGGTAATAAGGATAATAATAAAAGTTATAAGGATAAAGGCAAGAGTAATACTGATAGTAACAATAGAATAAGGATAATAGTAACAGTTATAGCGATAATAATAATAATAATAAGAATAATAATAACGGTTATAGCGATAATAATAATAGTAATAAGGATAATAATAACAGTTATAGCGATAATAATAATAATAATAAGGATAATAATAATAGTTATAAGGATAAAGACAAGAGGAATACGGATAATAATAATAATAATAAGAATAATAATAACAGTTATAGCGGTAATAATAATAGTAATAAGGATAATAGTAACAGTTATAGCGATAATAATAATAATAATAAGAATAATAATAACGGTTATAGCGATAATAATAATAGTAATAAGGATAATAATAACAGTTATAGCGATAATAATAATAATAATAAGGATAATAATAATAGTTATAAGGATAAAGACAAGAGGAATACGGATAATAATAATAATAATAAGAATAATAATAACAGTTATAGCGGTAATAATAATAGTAATAAGGATAATAATAACAGTTATAGCGATAATAATAATAATGATAAGGATAATAATAATAGTCATAAGGATAAAGACAAGAGGAATAGGGATAGTAATAATAGAATATGGATAATAATAACAGTTATAGCGATAATAATAATAGTAATAAGGATAATAATAAAAGTTATAAGGATAAAGACAAGAGGAATAGGGATAATAATAATAATAATAAGAATAATAATAACAGTTATAGCGATAATAATAATAGTAATAAGGATAATAATAACAGTTATAGCAATAATAATAATAATAATAAGGATAATAATAATAGTTATAAGGATAAAGACAAGAGGAATAGGGATAATAATAATAATAATAAGTATAATATTACCAGTTATAGCGATAATAATAATGGTAATAGGGATAATAATAACAGTTGTAGCGATAATAATAATAATAATAATAAGGATAATAATAGTTATAAGGATAAAGATAAGAGGAATACGGATAATAATAATAATAAGAATAATAATAACAGTTATAGCGATAATAATAATAATAATAAGAATAATAATAACAGTTATAGCGATAATAATAACAGTAAGAATGATAATACGAACATTTATAGAGATAATAATAATGATAATTAGGATAATAATAATAGTTATAAGGATAAAGACAAGAGGAATAGTGGTAATAATAATAACAATAAGTATAATAATAACAGTTATAGCGATAATAATAATAGTAATAAGGATAATAATAATAGTTATGAGGATAAAGACCAGAGTAATACGAATAGTAACAATAGAATAAGGAAAATAATAATAGTGATAAGGATAAAGGCAAGAGTAATACTGATAGTAACAATAGAATAAGAATAATGATAACAGTTATAGCGATAATAATAATAGTAATAAGGACAATAATAACAGTTATAGCGCTAATGATAATAATAATAAGGATAAAAATAATAGTTTTAAGGATAAAGACAAGAGTAATACGGATAGTAACAATAGAATGAGGATAATAATACTAGTTATAGGGATAAAGGCAAGAGTAATGCGGATAGTAACAATAGAATAAGGATAATAATAACAGTTATAGCGATAATAATAATTATAATAATAATAATAAAGATAATAATAATAGTTATAAGGATAAAGACAGGAGGAATAGTGATAATAATAATAGTAATAGGAATATTAATAATAGTTATAAGGACAAAGACAAGATTAATACGGATAGTAACAATAGAATAAGGATAATAATAATAGTTATAAGGATAAAGACAAGAGGAATAGGGATAGTAATAATAGAATATGGATAATAATAACAGTTATAGCGATAATAATAATAACAATAAGGATAATAATAATAGTTATAAGGATAAAGACAAGAGGAATAGGGATAATAATAATAATAATAAGTATAATAATAACAGTTATAGCGATAATAATAATAGTAATAAGGATAATAATAATAGTTATGAGGATAAAGACCAGAGTAATACGGATAGTAACAATAGAATAAGGAAAATAATAATAGTTATAAGGATAAGGGCAAGAGTAATACGGATAGTAACAATAGAATAAGGATAATAGTAACAGTTATAGCGATAATAATAATAGTAATAAGGATGATAATAACAGTTATAGCGATAATAATAATAGTAATAAGGATAATAATAATAGTTATATGGATAAAGACAAGAGGAATAGGGACAGTAATAATAGAATAAGGACAATAATAACAGTTATAGCGATAATAATAATAGTAATTGGCATAATAATAATAGCTATAAGGATAAAGACCAGACTAATACGGATATTAACAATAGAATAAGGATAACAATAATAGTTATAAGGATAAAGGCAAGACTAGTACGGATAGTAACCATAGAATATGGATAATAATGACAGTAATAGCGATAATAATAATAATAATAATAAGGATAATAATAATAGTTATAAGGATAAAGACAAGAGGAATAGGGATAATAATTATAATAATAAGAATAATAATAACAGTTATAGCGATAATAATAATTATAATAATAATAATAAGGATAATAATGATAGTTATAAGGATAAAAGCAAGAGTAATACGGATAGTAACAATAGAATAAGGATAATAATAACAGTTATAGCGATAATAATAATTATAATAATAATAATAAGGATAATAATAATAGTTATAAGGATAAAGACAGGAGGAATAGTGATAATAATAATAGTAATAGGAATATTAATAATAGTTATAAGGACAAAGACAAGATTAATACGGATAGTAACAATAGAATAAGGATAATAATAATAGTTATAAGGATAAAGACCAGAGTAATACGGATAGTAACAATAGAATAAGGATAATAATAATAGTCTATAAGGATAAAGACAAGAGGAATAGGGATAGTAATAATAGAATATGGATAATAATAACAGTTATAAGGATAAAGACCAGAGTAATACGGAGAGTAACAATAGAATAAGGATAATAATAATAGTTATAAGGATAATGACAAGAGGAATAGGGATAGTAATAATAGAATATGGATAATAATAACAGTTATAGCGATAATAATAATAGTAATAAGGATAATAATAAAAGTTATAAGGATAAAGACAAGAGGAATAGGGATAATAATAATAATAATAAGAATAATAATAACAGTTATAGCGATAATAATAATAGTTATATGGATAAAGACCAGAGTAATACGGATAGTAACAATAGAATAAGGATAATAATAATAGTTATAAGGCTGAAGGCAAGAGTAATACGGATAGTAACAATAGAATGAGGATAATAATAATAGTTATAGGGATAAAGGCAAGAGTAATACGGATAGTAACAATAGAATGAGGATAATGATAACAGTTATAGCGATAATAATAATTATAATAATAATAATAAGGATAATAATGATAGTTATAAGGATAAAAGCAAGAGTAATACGGATAGTAACAATAGAATAAGGATAATAATAACAGTTATAGCGATAATAATAATTATAATAATAATAATAAGGATAATAATAATAGTTATAAGGATAAAGACAGGAGGAATAGTGATAATAATAATAGTAATAGGAATATTAATAATAGTTATAAGGACAAAGACAAGATTAATACGGATAGTAACAATAGAATAAGGATAATAATAATAGTTATAAGGATAAAGACCAGAGTAATACGGATAGTAACAATAGAATAAGGATAATAATAATAGTTATAAGGATAAAGACAAGAGGAATAGGGATAGTAATAATAGAATATGGATAATAATAACAGTTATAAGGATAAAGACCAGAGTAATACGGAGAGTAACAATAGAATAAGGATAATAATAATAGTTATAAGGATAATGACAAGAGGAATAGGGATAGTAATAATAGAATATGGATAATAATAACAGTTATAGCGATAATAATAATAGTAATAAGGATAATAATAAAAGTTATAAGGATAAAGACAAGAGGAATAGGGATAATAATAATAATAATAAGAATAATAATAACAGTTATAGCGATAATAATAATAGTTATATGGATAAAGACCAGAGTAATACGGATAGTAACAATAGAATGAGGATAATGATAACAGTTATAGCGATAATAATAATAGTAATAAGGACAACAATAACAGTTATAGCGCTAATAATAATAATAATAAGGATAATAATAATAGTTATAGCGATAATAATAAAAGTAATAAGGATAATAATAATAGTTATATCGATAAAGACCAGAGTAATACGGATAGTAACAATAGAATAAGGATAATAATAATAGTTATAAGGATAAAGGCAAGAGTAATACTGATAGTAACAATAGAATAAGGATAATAATAATAGTTATAGCGATAATAATAATTCTAATAATAATAATAAAGATAATAATAATAGTTATAAGGATAAAGACAGGAGGAATAGTGATAATAATAATAGTAATAGGAATATTAATAATAGTTATAAGGATAAAGACAAGATTAATACGGATAGTAACAATAGAATAAGGATAATAATAACAGTAATAGCGATAATAATAATTATAATAATAATAGTTAAAAGGATAAAGACAGGAGGAATAGTGATAATAATAATAGTAATAGGAATATTAATAATAGTTATAAGGACAAAGACAAGATTAATACGGATAGTAACAATAGAATAAGGATAATAATAATAGTTATAAGGATAAAGACCAGAGTAATACGGATAGTAACAATAGAATAAGGATAATAATAATAGTTATAAGGATAAAGGCAAGACTAGTACGGATAGTAACCATAGAATATGGATAATAATGACAGTAATAGCGATAATAATAATAATAATAATAAGGATAATAATAATAGTTATAAGGATAAAGACAAGAGGAATAGGGATAATAATTATAATAATAAGAATAATAATAACAGTTATAGCGATAATAATAATTATAATAATAATAATAAGGATAATAATGATAGTTATAAGGATAAAAGCAAGAGTAATACGGATAGTAACAATAGAATAAGGATAATAATAACAGTTATAGCGATAATAATAATTATAATAATAATAATAAGGATAATAATAATAGTTATAAGGATAAAGACAGGAGGAATAGTGATAATAATAATAGTAATAGGAATATTAATAATAGTTATAAGGACAAAGACAAGATTAATACGGATAGTAACAATAGAATAAGGATAATAATAATAGTTATAAGGATAAAGACCAGAGTAATACGGATAGTAACAATAGAATAAGGATAATAATAATAGTTATAAGGATAAAGACAAGAGGAATAGGGATAGTAATAATAGAATATGGATAATAATAACAGTTATAAGGATAAAGACCAGAGTAATACGGAGAGTAACAATAGAATAAGGATAATAATAATAGTTATAAGGATAATGACAAGAGGAATAGGGATAGTAATAATAGAATATGGATAATAATAACAGTTATAGCGATAATAATAATAGTAATAAGGATAATAATAAAAGTTATAAGGATAAAGACAAGAGGAATAGGGATAATAATAATAATAATAAGAATAATAATAACAGTTATAGCGATAATAATAATAGTTATATGGATAAAGACCAGAGTAATACGGATAGTAACAATAGAATAAGGATAATAATAATAGTTATAAGGCTGAAGGCAAGAGTAATACGGATAGTAACAATAGAATGAGGATAATAATAATAGTTATAGGGATAAAGGCAAGAGTAATACGGATAGTAACAATAGAATGAGGATAATGATAACAGTTATAGCGATAATAATAATTATAATAATAATAATAAGGATAATAATGATAGTTATAAGGATAAAAGCAAGAGTAATACGGATAGTAACAATAGAATAAGGATAATAATAACAGTTATAGCGATAATAATAATTATAATAATAATAATAAGGATAATAATAATAGTTATAAGGATAAAGACAGGAGGAATAGTGATAATAATAATAGTAATAGGAATATTAATAATAGTTATAAGGACAAAGACAAGATTAATACGGATAGTAACAATAGAATAAGGATAATAATAATAGTTATAAGGATAAAGACCAGAGTAATACGGATAGTAACAATAGAATAAGGATAATAATAATAGTTATAAGGATAAAGACAAGAGGAATAGGGATAGTAATAATAGAATATGGATAATAATAACAGTTATAAGGATAAAGACCAGAGTAATACGGAGAGTAACAATAGAATAAGGATAATAATAATAGTTATAAGGATAATGACAAGAGGAATAGGGATAGTAATAATAGAATATGGATAATAATAACAGTTATAGCGATAATAATAATAGTAATAAGGATAATAATAAAAGTTATAAGGATAAAGACAAGAGGAATAGGGATAATAATAATAATAATAAGAATAATAATAACAGTTATAGCGATAATAATAATAGTTATATGGATAAAGACCAGAGTAATACGGATAGTAACAATAGAATGAGGATAATGATAACAGTTATAGCGATAATAATAATAGTAATAAGGACAACAATAACAGTTATAGCGCTAATAATAATAATAATAAGGATAATAATAATAGTTATAGCGATAATAATAAAAGTAATAAGGATAATAATAATAGTTATATCGATAAAGACCAGAGTAATACGGATAGTAACAATAGAATAAGGATAATAATAATAGTTATAAGGATAAAGGCAAGAGTAATACTGATAGTAACAATAGAATAAGGATAATAATAATAGTTATAGCGATAATAATAATTCTAATAATAATAATAAAGATAATAATAATAGTTATAAGGATAAAGACAGGAGGAATAGTGATAATAATAATAGTAATAGGAATATTAATAATAGTTATAAGGATAAAGACAAGATTAATACGGATAGTAACAATAGAATAAGGATAATAATAACAGTAATAGCGATAATAATAATTATAATAATAATAGTTAAAAGGATAAAGACAGGAGGAATAGTGATAATAATAATAGTAATAGGAATATTAATAATAGTTATAAGGACAAAGACAAGATTAATACGGATAGTAACAATAGAATAAGGATAATAATAATAGTTATAAGGATAAAGACCAGAGTAATACGGATAGTAACAATAGAATAAGGATAATAATAATAGTTATAAGGATAAAGACAAGAGGAATAGGGATAATAATAATAATAATAAGAATAATAATAACAGTTATAGCGATAATAATAATAGTTATATGGATAAAGACCAGAGTAATACGGATAGTAACAATAGAATAAGGATAATAATAATAGTTATAAGGATGAAGGCAAGAGTAATACGGATAGTAACAATAGAATGAGGATAATAATAATAGTTATAGGGATAAAGGCAAGAGTAATACGGATAGTAACAATAGAGTGAGGATAATGATAACAGTTATAGCGATAATAATAATAGTAATAAGGACAACAATAACAGTTATAGCGCTAATAATAATAATAATAAGGATAATAATAATAGTTATAGCGATAATAATAATAGTAATAAGGATAATAATAATAGTTATATCGATAAAGACCAGAGTAATACGGATAGTAACAATAGAATAAGGATAATAATAATAGTTATAGCGATAATAATAATTATAATAATAATAATAAGGATAATAATAATAGTTATAAGGATAAAGACAAGATTAATACGGATAGTAACAATAGAATAAGGATAATAATAACAGTAATAGCGATAATAATAATTATAATAATAATAGTTAAAAGGATAAAGACAGGAGGAATAGTGATAATAATAATAGTAATAGGAATATTAATAATAGTTATAAGGACAAAGACAAGATTAATACGGATAGTAACAATAGAATAAGGATAATAATAATAGTTATAAGGATAAAGACCAGAGTAATACGGATAGTAACAATAGAATAAGGATAATAATAATAGTTATAAGGATAAAGACAAGAGGAATAGGGATAGTAATAATAGAATATGGATAATAATAACAGTTATAAGGATAAAGACCAGAGTAATACGGAGAGTAACAATAGAATAAGGATAATAATAATAGTTATAAGGATAATGACAAGAGGAATAGGGATAGTAATAATAGAATATGGATAATAATAACAGTTATAGCGATAATAATAATAGTAATAAGGATAATAATAAAAGTTATAAGGATAAAGACAAGAGGAATAGGGATAATAATAATAATAATAAGAATAATAATAACAGTTATAGCGATAATAATAATAGTTATATGGATAAAGACCAGAGTAATACGGATAGTAACAATAGAATAAGGATAATAATAATAGTTATAAGGCTGAAGGCAAGAGTAATACGGATAGTAACAATAGAATGAGGATAATAATAATAGTTATAGGGATAAAGGCAAGAGTAATACGGATAGTAACAATAGAATGAGGATAATGATAACAGTTATAGCGATAATAATAATTATAATAATAATAATAAGGATAATAATGATAGTTATAAGGATAAAAGCAAGAGTAATACGGATAGTAACAATAGAATAAGGATAATAATAACAGTTATAGCGATAATAATAATTATAATAATAATAATAAGGATAATAATAATAGTTATAAGGATAAAGACAGGAGGAATAGTGATAATAATAATAGTAATAGGAATATTAATAATAGTTATAAGGATAAAGACAAGATTAATACGGATAGTAACAATAGAATAAGGATAATAATAACAGTAATAGCGATAATAATAATTATAATAATAATAGTTAAAAGGATAAAGACAGGAGGAATAGTGATAATAATAATAGTAATAGGAATATTAATAATAGTTATAAGGACAAAGACAAGATTAATACGGATAGTAACAATAGAATAAGGATAATAATAATAGTTATAAGGATAAAGACCAGAGTAATACGGATAGTAACAATAGAATAAGGATAATAATAATAGTTATAAGGATAAAGACAAGAGGAATAGGGATAGTAATAATAGAATATGGATAATAATAACAGTTATAAGGATAAAGACCAGAGTAATACGGATAGTAACAATAGAATAAGGATAATAATAATAGTTATAAGGATAAAGACAAGAGCAATAGGGATAGCAATAATAGAATATGGATAATAATAACAGTTATAGCGATAATAATAATAGTAATAAGGATAATAATAAAAGTTATAAGGATAAAGACAAGAGGAATAGGGATAATAATAATAATAATAAGAATAATAATAACAGTTATAGCGATAATAATAATAGTTATATGGATAAAGACCAGAGTAATACGGATAGTAACAATAGAATAAGGATAATAATAATAGTTATAAGGATGAAGGCAAGAGTAATACGGATAGTAACAATAGAATGAGGATAATAATAATAGTTATAGGGATAAAGGCAAGAGTAATACGGATAGTAACAATAGAATGAGGATAATGATAACAGTTATAGCGATAATAATAATAGTAATAAGGACAACAATAACAGTTATAGCGCTAATAATAATAATAATAAGGATAATAATAATAGTTATAGCGATAATAATAATAGTAATAAGGATAATAATAATAGTTATATCGATAAAGACCAGAGTAATACGGATAGTAACAATAGAATAAGGATAATAATAATAGTTATAAGGATAAAGGCAAGAGTAATACTGATAGTAACAATAGAATAAGGATAATAATAATAGTTATAGCGATAATAATAATTATAATAATAATAATAAGGATAATAATAATAGTTATAAGGATAAAGACAGGAGGAATAGTGATAATAATAATAGTAATAGGAATATTAATAATAGTTATAAGGATAAAGACAAGATTAATACGGATAGTAACAATAGAATAAGGATAATAATAATAGTTATAAGGATAAAGACCAGAGTAATACGGATAGTAACAATAGAATAAGGATAATAATAATAGTTATAGCGATAATAATAATAGTAATAAGGACAACAATAACAGTTATAGCGCTAATAATAATAATAATAAGGATAATAATAATAGTTATAGCGATAATAATAATAGTAATAAGGATAATAATAATAGTTATATCGATAAAGACCAGAGTAATACGGATAGTAACAATAGAATAAGGATAATAATAATAGTTATAAGGATAAAGGCAAGAGTAATACTGATAGTAACAATAGAATAAGGATAATAATAATAGTTATAGCGATAATAATAATTATAATAATAATAATAAGGATAATAATAATAGTTATAAGGATAAAGACAGGAGGAATAGTGATAATAATAATAGTAATAGGAATATTAATAATAGTTATAAGGATAAAGACAAGATTAATACGGATAGTAACAATAGAATAAGGATAATAATAATAGTTATAAGGATAAAGACCAGAGTAATACGGATAGTAACAATAGAATAAGGATAATAATAATAGTTATAAGGATAAAGACAACAGGAATAGGGATAGTAATAATAGAATATGGATAATAATAACAGTTATAGCGATAATAATAATAGTAATAAGGATAATAATAAAAGTTATAAGGATAAAGACAAGAGGAATAGGGATAGAAACAATAGAATGAGGATAATAATAATAGTTATAGGGATAAAGGCAAGAGTAATACGGATAGTAACAATAGAATGAGGATAATAATAATAGTTATAAGGATAAAGGCAAGAGTAGTACGGATAGTAACAATAGAATAAGGATAATAATAACAGTTATAGCGATAATAATAATAGTAATAAGGACAGTAATAACAGTTATAGCGATAATAATAATAATAAGAAGGATAATAATAATAGTTATAAGGATAAAGACCAGAGTAATACGGATAGTAACAATAGAATAAGGATAACAATAATAGTTATAAGGATAAAGGCAAGAGTAGTACGGATAGTAACAATAGAATAAGGATAATAATAATAGTTATAAGGATAAAGACAACAGGAATAGGGATAGTAATAATAGAATATGGATAATAATAACAGTTATAGCGATAATAATAATAGTAATAAGGATAATAATAAAAGTTATAAGGATAAAGACAAGAGGAATAGGGATAGAAACAATAGAATGAGGATAATAATAATAGTTATAGGGATAAAGGCAAGAGTAATACGGATAGTAACAATAGAATAAGGATAATAATAATAGTTATAAGGATAAAGACAAGAGGAATAGGGATAGTAATAATAGAATATGGATAATAATAACAGTTATAAGGATAAAGACCAGAGTAATACGGATAGTAACAATAGAATAAGGATAATAATAATAGTTATAAGGATAAAGACAAGAGCAATAGGGATAGCAATAATAGAATATGGATAATAATAACAGTTATAGCGATAATAATAATAGTAATAAGGATAATAATAAAAGTTATAAGGATAAAGACAAGAGGAATAGGGATAATAATAATAATAATAAGAATAATAATAACAGTTATAGCGATAATAATAATAGTTATATGGATAAAGACCAGAGTAGTACGGATAGTAACAATAGAATAAGGATAATAATAATAGTTATAAGGATGAAGGCAAGAGTAATACGGATAGTAACAATAGAATGAGGATAATAATAATAGTTATAGGGATAAAGGCAAGAGTAATACGGATAGTAACAATAGAATGAGGATAATGATAACAGTTATAGCGATAATAATAATAGTAATAAGGACAACAATAACAGTTATAGCGCTAATAATAATAATAATAAGGATAATAATAATAGTTATAGCGATAATAATAATAGTAATAAGGATAATAAAAATAGTTATATCGATAAAGACCAGAGTAATACGGATAGTAACAATAGAATAAGGATAATAATAATAGTTATAAGGATAAAGGCAAGAGTAATACTGATAGTAACAATAGAATAAGGATAATAATAATAGTTATAGCGATAATAATAATTATAATAATAATAATAAGGATAATAATAATAGTTATAACGATAAAGACAGGAGGAATAGTGATAATAATAATAGTAATAGGAATATTAATAATAGTTATAAGGATAAAGACAAGATTAATACGGATAGTAACAATAGAATAAGGATAATAATAATAGTTATAAGGATAAAGACCAGAGTAATACGGATAGTAACAATAGAATAAGGATAATAATAATAGTTATAAGGATAAAGACAACAGGAATAGGGATAGTAATAATAGAATATGGATAATAATAACAGTTATAGCGATAATAATAATAGTAATAAGGATAATAATAAAAGTTATAAGGATAAAGACAAGAGGAATAGGGATAGAAACAATAGAATGAGGATAATAATAATAGTTATAGGGATAAAGGCAAGAGTAATACGGATAGTAACAATAGAATGAGGATAATAATAATAGTTATAAGGATAAAGGCAAGAGTAGTACGGATAGTAACAATAGAATAAGGATAATAATAACAGTTATAGCGATAATAATAATAGTAATAAGGACAGTAATAACAGTTATAGCGATAATAATAATAATAAGAAGGATAATAATAATAGTTATAAGGATAAAGACCAGAGTAATACGGATAGTAACAATAGAATAAGGATAACAATAATAGTTATAAGGATAAAGGCAAGAGTAGTACGGATAGTAACAATAGAATAAGGATAATAATAATAGTTATAAGGATAAAGACAACAGGAATAGGGATAGTAATAATAGAATATGGATAATAATAACAGTTATAGCGATAATAATAATAGTAATAAGGATAATAATAAAAGTTATAAGGATAAAGACAAGAGGAATAGGGATAGAAACAATAGAATGAGGATAATAATAATAGTTATAGGGATAAAGGCAAGAGTAATACGGATAGTAACAATAGAATAAGGATAATAATAATAGTTATAAGGATAAAGACAAGAGGAATAGGGATAGTAATAATAGAATATGGATAATAATAACAGTTATAAGGATAAAGACCAGAGTAATACGGATAGTAACAATAGAATAAGGATAATAATAATAGTTATAAGGATAAAGACAAGAGCAATAGGGATAGCAATAATAGAATATGGATAATAATAACAGTTATAGCGATAATAATAATAGTAATAAGGATAATAATAAAAGTTATAAGGATAAAGACAAGAGGAATAGGGATAATAATAATAATAATAAGAATAATAATAACAGTTATAGCGATAATAATAATAGTTATATGGATAAAGACCAGAGTAATACGGATAGTAACAATAGAATAAGGATAATAATAATAGTTATAAGGATGAAGGCAAGAGTAATACGGATAGTAACAATAGAATGAGGATAATAATAATAGTTATAGGGATAAAGGCAAGAGTAATACGGATAGTAACAATAGAATGAGGATAATGATAACAGTTATAGCGATAATAATAATAGTAATAAGGACAACAATAGCAGTTATAGCGCTAATAATAATAATAATAAGGATAATAATAATAGTTATAGCGATAATAATAATAGTAATAAGGATAATAATAATAGTTATATCGATAAAGACCAGAGTAATACGGATAGTAACAATAGAATAAGGATAATAATAATAGTTATAAGGATAAAGGCAAGAGTAATACTGATAGTAACAATAGAATAAGGATAATAATAATAGTTATAGCGATAATAATAATTATAATAATAATAATAAGGATAATAATAATAGTTATAACGATAAAGACAGGAGGAATAGTGATAATAATAATAGTAATAGGAATATTAATAATAGTTATAAGGATAAAGACAAGATTAATACGGATAGTAACAATAGAATAAGGATAATAATAATAGTTATAAGGATAAAGACCAGAGTAATACGGATAGTAACAATAGAATAAGGATAATAATAATAGTTATAAGGATAAAGACAAGAGGAATAGGGATAGTAATAATAGAATATGGATAATAATAACAGTTATAAGGATAAAGACCAGAGTAATACGGATAGTAACAATAGAATAAGGATAATAATAATAGTTATAAGGATAAAGACAAGAGCAATAGGGATAGTAATAATAGAATATGGATAATAATAACAGTTATAGCGATAATAATAATAGTAATAAGGATAATAATAAAAGTTATAAGGATAAAGACAAGAGGAATAGGGATAATAATAATAATAATAAGAATAATAATAACAGTTGTAGCGATAATAATAATAGTTATATGGATAAAGACCAGAGTAATACGGATAGTAACAATAGAATAAGGATAATAATAATAGTTATAAGGATGAAGGCAAGAGTAATACGGATAGTAACAATAGAATGAGGATAATAATAATAGTTATAGGGATAAAGGCAAGAGTAATACGGATAGTAACAATAGAATGAGGATAATAATAATAGTTATAAGGATAAAGACCAGAGTAATACGGATAGTAACAATAGAATAAGGATAATAATAATAGTTATAAGGATGAGGGCAAGAGTAATACGGATAGTAACATTAGAATAAGGATAATAATAATAGTTATAAGGATAAAGACAACAGGAATAGGGATAGTAATAATAGAATATGGATAATAATAACAGTTATAGCGATAATAATAATAGTAATAAGGATAATAATAACAGTTATAGCGATAATAATAATAGTAATTGGGATAATAATAATAGCTATAAGGATAAAGACCAGACTAATACGGATAGTAACAATAGAATAAGGATAACAATAATAGTTATAAGGATAAAGGCAAGAGTAGTACGGATAGTAACAATAGAATATGGATAATAATGACAGTAATAGCGATAATAATAATAATAATAATAAGAATAATAATAATAGTTATAAGGATAAAGGCAAGAGTAATACGGATAGTAACAATAGAATAAGGATAATAATAACAGTTATAGCGATAATAATAATTATAATAATAATAATAAGGATAATAATGATAGTTATAAGGATAAAGGCAAGAGTAATACGGATAGTAACAATAGAATGAGGATAATAATAACAGTTATAGCGATAATAATAATAGTAATTGGGATAATAATAATAGCTATAAGGATAAAGACCAGACTAATACGGATAGTAACAATAGAATAAGGATAACAATAATAGTTATAAGGATAAAGGCAAGAGTAGTACGGATAGTAACAATAGAATATGGATAATAATGACAGTAATAGCGATAATAATAATAATAATAATAAGAATAATAATAATAGTTATAAGGATAAAGGCAAGAGTAATACGGATAGTAACAATAGAATAAGGATAATAATAACAGTTATAGCGATAATAATAATTATAATAATAATAATAAGGATAATAATGATAGTTATAAGGATAAAGGCAAGAGTAATACGGATAGTAACAATAGAATAAGGATAATAATAACAGTAATAGCGATAATAATAATTATAATAATAATAGTTATAAGGATAAAGACAGGAGGAATAGTGATAATAATAATAGTAATAGGAATATTAATAATAGTTATAAGGACAAAGACAAGATTAATACGGATAGTAACAATAGAATAAGGATAATAATAATAGTAATAAGGATAGTAACAATAGAATAAGGATAATAATAATAGTTATAAGGATGAAGGCATGAGTAATACGGATAGTAACGATAGAATAAGGATAATGATAACAGTTATAGCGATAATAATAATAGTAATAAGGACAATAATAACAGTTATAGCGATAATAATAATAATAATAATAAGGATAATAATAGTTATAAGGATAAAGACATGAGGAATAGGGATAATAATCAGAATAATAAGAATATTAATAACAGTTATAGCGATAATAATAATAGTAATAAGGATAATAATAACAGTTATAGCGATAATAATAATAATAATAAGGATAATAATAATAGTTATAAGGATAAAGACAAGAGGAATAGGGATAATAATAATAATAATAAGTATAATATTAACAGTTATAGCGATAATAATAATGGTAATAGGGATAATAATAACAGTTATAGCGATAATAATAATAATAATAATAAGGATAATAATAGTTATAAGGATAAAGACAAGAGGAATACGGATAATAATAATAATAATAACAGTTATAGCGATAATAATAATAGTAATAAGGATAATAATAACAGTTATAGCGATAATAATAATAATGATAAGGATAATAATAATAGTTATAAGGATAACGACAAGAGGAATAGGGATAATAATAATAATAATAAGTATAATATTAACAGTTATAGCGATAATAATAATAGTAATAAGGATAATAATAATAGTTATATCGATAAAGACCAGAGTAATACGGATAGTAACAATAGAATAAGGTTAATAATAATAGTTATAAGGATAAAGGCAAGAGTAATACGGATAGTAACAATAGAATAAGGATAATAATAACAGTTATAGCGATAAGAATAATAGTAATAAGAATAATAATAATAGTTATAAGCATAAAGACAAGAGGAATAGGGATAGTAATAATAGCATACAGATAATAATAACAGTTATAGCGATAATAATAGCAGTAAGAATGATAATAAGAACATTTATAGAGATAATAATAAAGATAATTAGGATAATAATAAAAGTTATAAGGGTATAGGCAAGAGTAATACGGATAGTAACAATAGAATAAGGATAATAATAACAGTTATAGCGATAATAATAGCAGTAAGAATGATAATAAGAACATTTATAGAGATAATAATAAAGATAATTAGGATAATAATAAAAGTTATAAGGGTATAGGCAAGAGTAATACGGATAGTAACAATAGAATAAGGATAATAATAACAGTTATAGCGATAATAATAACAGTAAGAATGATAATACGAACATTTATAGAGATAATAATAATGATAATTAGGATAATAATAATAGTTATAAGGATACAGACAAGAGGAATAGGGATAATAATAATAATAATAAGTATAATTATATCAGTTATAGCGATAATAAAAATAGTAATAAGGATAATAATAATAGTTATAAGGATAAAGACCAGAGTAATACGGATAGTAACAATAGAATAAGGATAACAATAATAGTTATAAGGATAAAGGCAAGAGTAGTACGGATAGTAACAATAGAATAAGGATAATAATAATAGTTATAAGGATAAAGACAACAGGAATAGGGATAGTAATAATAGAATATGGATAATAATAACAGTTATAGCGATAATAATAATAGTAATAAGGATAATAATAAAAGTTATAAGGATAAAGACAAGAGGAATAGGGATAGAAACAATAGAATGAGGATAATAATAATAGTTATAGGGATAAAGGCAAGAGTAATACGGATAGTAACAATAGAATAAGGATAATAATAATAGTTATAAGGATAAAGACAAGAGGAATAGGGATAGTAATAATAGAATATGGATAATAATAACAGTTATAAGGATAAAGACCAGAGTAATACGGATAGTAACAATAGAATAAGGATAATAATAATAGTTATAAGGATAAAGACAAGAGCAATAGGGATAGCAATAATAGAATATGGATAATAATAACAGTTATAGCGATAATAATAATAGTAATAAGGATAATAATAAAAGTTATAAGGATAAAGACAAGAGGAATAGGGATAATAATAATAATAATAAGAATAATAATAACAGTTATAGCGATAATAATAATAGTTATATGGATAAAGACCAGAGTAATACGGATAGTAACAATAGAATAAGGATAATAATAATAGTTATAAGGATGAAGGCAAGAGTAATACGGATAGTAACAATAGAATGAGGATAATAATAATAGTTATAGGGATAAAGGCAAGAGTAATACGGATAGTAACAATAGAATGAGGATAATGATAACAGTTATAGCGATAATAATAATAGTAATAAGGACAACAATAGCAGTTATAGCGCTAATAATAATAATAATAAGGATAATAATAATAGTTATAGCGATAATAATAATAGTAATAAGGATAATAATAATAGTTATATCGATAAAGACCAGAGTAATACGGATAGTAACAATAGAATAAGGATAATAATAATAGTTATAAGGATAAAGGCAAGAGTAATACTGATAGTAACAATAGAATAAGGATAATAATAATAGTTATAGCGATAATAATAATTATAATAATAATAATAAGGATAATAATAATAGTTATAACGATAAAGACAGGAGGAATAGTGATAATAATAATAGTAATAGGAATATTAATAATAGTTATAAGGATAAAGACAAGATTAATACGGATAGTAACAATAGAATAAGGATAATAATAATAGTTATAAGGATAAAGACCAGAGTAATACGGATAGTAACAATAGAATAAGGATAATAATAATAGTTATAAGGATAAAGACAAGAGGAATAGGGATAGTAATAATAGAATATGGATAATAATAACAGTTATAAGGATAAAGACCAGAGTAATACGGATAGTAACAATAGAATAAGGATAATAATAATAGTTATAAGGATAAAGACAAGAGCAATAGGGATAGTAATAATAGAATATGGATAATAATAACAGTTATAGCGATAATAATAATAGTAATAAGGATAATAATAAAAGTTATAAGGATAAAGACAAGAGGAATAGGGATAATAATAATAATAATAAGAATAATAATAACAGTTGTAGCGATAATAATAATAGTTATATGGATAAAGACCAGAGTAATACGGATAGTAACAATAGAATAAGGATAATAATAATAGTTATAAGGATGAAGGCAAGAGTAATACGGATAGTAACAATAGAATGAGGATAATAATAATAGTTATAGGGATAAAGGCAAGAGTAATACGGATAGTAACAATAGAATGAGGATAATAATAATAGTTATAAGGATAAAGACCAGAGTAATACGGATAGTAACAATAGAATAAGGATAATAATAATAGTTATAAGGATGAGGGCAAGAGTAATACGGATAGTAACATTAGAATAAGGATAATAATAATAGTTATAAGGATAAAGACAACAGGAATAGGGATAGTAATAATAGAATATGGATAATAATAACAGTTATAGCGATAATAATAATAGTAATAAGGATAATAATAACAGTTATAGCGATAATAATAATAGTAATTGGGATAATAATAATAGCTATAAGGATAAAGACCAGACTAATACGGATAGTAACAATAGAATAAGGATAACAATAATAGTTATAAGGATAAAGGCAAGAGTAGTACGGATAGTAACAATAGAATATGGATAATAATGACAGTAATAGCGATAATAATAATAATAATAATAAGAATAATAATAATAGTTATAAGGATAAAGGCAAGAGTAATACGGATAGTAACAATAGAATAAGGATAATAATAACAGTTATAGCGATAATAATAATTATAATAATAATAATAAGGATAATAATGATAGTTATAAGGATAAAGGCAAGAGTAATACGGATAGTAACAATAGAATGAGGATAATAATAACAGTTATAGCGATAATAATAATAGTAATTGGGATAATAATAATAGCTATAAGGATAAAGACCAGACTAATACGGATAGTAACAATAGAATAAGGATAACAATAATAGTTATAAGGATAAAGGCAAGAGTAGTACGGATAGTAACAATAGAATATGGATAATAATGACAGTAATAGCGATAATAATAATAATAATAATAAGAATAATAATAATAGTTATAAGGATAAAGGCAAGAGTAATACGGATAGTAACAATAGAATAAGGATAATAATAACAGTTATAGCGATAATAATAATTATAATAATAATAATAAGGATAATAATGATAGTTATAAGGATAAAGGCAAGAGTAATACGGATAGTAACAATAGAATAAGGATAATAATAACAGTAATAGCGATAATAATAATTATAATAATAATAGTTATAAGGATAAAGACAGGAGGAATAGTGATAATAATAATAGTAATAGGAATATTAATAATAGTTATAAGGACAAAGACAAGATTAATACGGATAGTAACAATAGAATAAGGATAATAATAATAGTAATAAGGATAGTAACAATAGAATAAGGATAATAATAATAGTTATAAGGATGAAGGCATGAGTAATACGGATAGTAACGATAGAATAAGGATAATGATAACAGTTATAGCGATAATAATAATAGTAATAAGGACAATAATAACAGTTATAGCGATAATAATAATAATAATAATAAGGATAATAATAGTTATAAGGATAAAGACATGAGGAATAGGGATAATAATCAGAATAATAAGAATATTAATAACAGTTATAGCGATAATAATAATAGTAATAAGGATAATAATAACAGTTATAGCGATAATAATAATAATAATAAGGATAATAATAATAGTTATAAGGATAAAGACAAGAGGAATAGGGATAATAATAATAATAATAAGTATAATATTAACAGTTATAGCGATAATAATAATGGTAATAGGGATAATAATAACAGTTATAGCGATAATAATAATAATAATAATAAGGATAATAATAGTTATAAGGATAAAGACAAGAGGAATACGGATAATAATAATAATAATAACAGTTATAGCGATAATAATAATAGTAATAAGGATAATAATAACAGTTATAGCGATAATAAAATAATGATAAGGATAATAATAATAGTTATAAGGATAACGACAAGAGGAATAGGGATAATAATAATAATAATAAGTATAATATTAACAGTTATAGCGATAATAATAATAGTAATAAGGATAATAATAATAGTTATATCGATAAAGACCAGAGTAATACGGATAGTAACAATAGAATAAGGTTAATAATAATAGTTATAAGGATAAAGGCAAGAGTAATACGGATAGTAACAATAGAATAAGGATAATAATAACAGTTATAGCGATAAGAATAATAGTAATAAGAATAATAATAATAGTTATAAGCATAAAGACAAGAGGAATAGGGATAGTAATAATAGCATACAGATAATAATAACAGTTATAGCGATAATAATAGCAGTAAGAATGATAATAAGAACATTTATAGAGATAATAATAAAGATAATTAGGATAATAATAAAAGTTATAAGGGTATAGGCAAGAGTAATACGGATAGTAACAATAGAATAAGGATAATAATAACAGTTATAGCGATAATAATAGCAGTAAGAATGATAATAAGAACATTTATAGAGATAATAATAAAGATAATTAGGATAATAATAAAAGTTATAAGGGTATAGGCAAGAGTAATACGGATAGTAACAATAGAATAAGGATAATAATAACAGTTATAGCGATAATAATAACAGTAAGAATGATAATACGAACATTTATAGAGATAATAATAATGATAATTAGGATAATAATAATAGTTATAAGGATACAGACAAGAGGAATAGGGATAATAATAATAATAATAAGTATAATTATATCAGTTATAGCGATAATAAAAATAGTAATAAGGATAATAATAATAGTTATGAGGATAAAGACCAGAGTAATACGGATAGTAACAATAGAATAAGGATAATAATAATAGTTATAAGGATAAAGACCAGAGTAATACGGATAGTAACAATAGAATAAGGATAATAATAATAGTTATAAGGATAAAGACAAGAGGAATAGGAATAGTAATAATAATAATAAGAATAATAATAACAGTTATAGCGATAATAATAATAGTAATAATTATAATAATAATAGTTATAAGGATAAAGACAAGAGGAATAGGGATAGTAATAATAGCATACAGATAATAATAACAGTTATAGCGAGAATAATAACAGTAAGAATGATAATAAGAACATTTATACAGATAATAATAAAGATAATTAGGATAATAATAAAAGTTATAAGGGTAAAGGCAAGAGTAATACGGATAGTAACGATAGAATAAGGATAATGATAACAGTTATAGCGATAATCATAATAGTAATAAGGACAATAATAACAGTTATAGCGATAATAATAATAGTAATTGGGATAATAATAATAGTTATAAGGATAAAGAAATGACTAATACGGATAGTAACAATAGAATAAGTATAACAATAATAGTTATAAGGATAAAGGCAAGAGTAGTACGGATAGTAACAACAGAATATGGATAATAATGGCAGTAATAGCGATAATAATAATAATAATAAGGATAATAATGATAGTTATAAGGATAAAGGCAAGAGTAATACGGATAGTAACAATAGAATAAGGATAATAATAACAGTTATAGCGATAATAATAATTATAATAATAATAATAAGGATAATAATAATAGTTATAAGGATAAAGACAGGAGGAATAGTGATAATAATAATAGTGATAGGAATATTAATAATAGTTATAAGGATAAAGACAAGATTAATACGGATAGTAACCATAGAATAAGGATAATAATAATAGTTATAAGGATAAAGACCAGAGTAATACGGATAGTAACAATAGAATAAGGATAATAATAATAGTTATAAGGATAAAGACAAGAGGAATAGGGATAGTAATAATAGAACATGGATAATAATAACAGTTATAGCGATAATAATAATAGTAATAACGATAATAATAAAAGTTATAAGGATAAAGGCAAGAGTAATACGGATAGTAACAATAGAATAATGTTAATAATAACAGTTATAGCGATAATAATATAAGTAATAAGGATAATAATAACAGTTATAGCGATAATAATAATAATAATAATAATGATAATAATAATAGTTATAAGGATAAAGGCAAGAGGAATAGGGACAGTAATAATAGAATAAAGACAATAATAACAGTTATAGCGATAATAATAATAATAGTTATAAGGATAAAGACAAGAGGAATAGGGATAATAATAATAATAATAAGAATAATAATAACAGTTATAGCGATTAATAATAATAGTAATAATTATAATAATAATAGTTATAAGGATAAAGACAAGAGGAATAGGGATAATAATAATAATAATAAGAATAATAATAACAGTTATAGCGATAATAATAATAGTAATAATTATAATAATAACAGTTATAGCGATAATAATAATGGTAATAAGGATAATAATAAAAGTTATAAGGATAAAGGCAAGAGTAATACTGATAGTAACAACAGAATAAGGATAATAATAACAGATATAGCGAAAAGAATAATAATGGCATAAATATAATAATAACAGTTATAGCGATAATAATAACAGAAAGAATGATAATAAGAACATTTATAGAGATAATAATAATGATAATAAGGATAATAATAAAAGTTATAAGGATAAAGGCAAGAGTAATACGGATAGTAACAATAGAATAAGGATAATAATTACAGTTATAGCGATAATAATAATAGTAATAAGGATGATAATAACAGTTATAGCGATAATAATAATAGTAATAAGGATAGTAACAATAGAATAAGGATAATAATAATAGTTATAAGGATGAAGGCAAGAGTAATACGGATAGTAACGATAGAATAAGGATAATGATAACAGTTATAGCGATAATAATAATAGTAATAAGGACAATAATAACAGTTATAGCGATAATAATAATAATAATAATAAGGATAATAATAGTTATAAGGATAAAGACATGAGGAATAGGGATAATAATAATAATAATAAGAATAATAATAACAGTTATAGCGATAATAATAATAGTAATAAGGATAATAATAACAGTTATAGCGATAATAATAATAATAATAAGGATAATAATAATAGTTATAAGGATAAAGACAAGAGGAATAGGGATAATAATAATAATAATAAGTATAATATTAACAGTTATAGCGATAATAATAATGGTAATAGGGATAATAATAACAGTTATAGCGATAATAATAATAATAATAATAAGGATAATAATAGTTATAAGGATAAAGACAAGAGGAATACGGATAATAATAATAATAATAACAGTTATAGCGATAATAATAATAGTAATAAGGATAATAATAACAGTTATAGCGATAATAATAATAATGATAAGGATAATAATAATAGTTATAAGGATGAAGGCAAGAGTAATACGGATAGTAACGATAGAATAAGGATAATGATAACAGTTATAGCGATAATAATAATAGTAATAAGGACAATAATAACAGTTATAGCGATAATAATAATAATAATAATAATAAGGATAATAATAGTTATAAGGATAAAGACATGAGGAATAGGGATAATAATAATAATAATAAGAATAATAATAACAGTTATAGCGATAATAATAATAATAATAAGGATAATAATAACAGTTATAGCGATAATAATAATAATAATAAGGATAATAATAATAGTTATAAGGATAAAGACAAGAGGAATAGGGATAATAATAATAATAATAAGTATAATATTAACAGTTATAGCGATAATAATAATGGTAATAGGGATAATAATAACAGTTATAGCGATAATAATAATAATAATAATAAGGATAATAATAGTTATAAGGATAAAGACAAGAGGAATACGGATAATAATAATAATAATAACAGTTATAGCGATAATAATAATAGTAATAAGGATAATAATAACAGTTATAGCGATAATAATAATAATGATAAGGATAATAATAATAGTTATAAGGATAACGACAAGAGGAATAGGGATAATAATAATAATAATAAGTATAATATTAACAGTTATAGCGATAATAATAATAGTAATAAGGATAATAATAATAGTTATATCGATAAAGACCAGAGTAATACGGATAGTAACAATAGAATAAAGTTAATAATAATAGTTATAAGGATAAAGGCAAGAGTAATACTGATAGTAATAATAGAAGAAGGCTAATGATAGCAGTAATAGCGATAATAATAATAGTAATAAGGACAATAATAACAGTTATAGCGCTAATAATAATAATAATAATAAGGATAAAAATAATAGTTTTAAGGATAAAGGCAAGAGTAATACGGATAGTAACAATAGAATAAGGATAATAATAACAGTTATAGCGATAATGATAATAGTAATAAGGACAATAATAACAGTTATAGCGATAATAATAATAGTAGTTGGGATAATAATAATACCTATAAGGATAATTACAAGACTAATACGGATAGTAACAATAGAATAAGGATAACAATAATAGTTATAAGGATAAAGGCAAGAGTAATACGGATAGTAACAATAGAATAAGGATAATAATAACAGTTATAGCGATAAGAATAATAGTAATAAGAATAATAATAATAGTTATAAGCATAAAGACAAGAGGAATAGGGATAGTAATAATAGCATACAGATAATAATAACAGTTATAGCGATAATAATAGCAGTAAGAATGATAATAAGAACATTTATAGAGATAATAATAAAGATAATTAGGATAATAATAAAAGTTATAAGGGTATAGGCAAGAGTAATACGGATAGTAACAATAGAATAAGGATAATAATAACAGTTATAGCGATAATAATAACAGTAAGAATGATAATACGAACATTTATAGAGATAATAATAATGATAATTAGGATAATAATGATAGTTATAAGGATAAAGACATGAGGAATAGGGATAGTAATAATAGAATATGGATAATAATAACAGTTATAGCGATAATAATAATAGTAATAAGGATAATAATAAAAGTTATAAGGATAAAGGCAAGAGTAATACTGATAGTAACAATAGAATAAGGATAATAGTAACAGTTATAGCGATAATAATAATAATAATAAGAATAATAATAACGGTTATAGCGATAATAATAATGGTAATAGGGATAATAATAACAGTTATAGCGATAATAATAATAATAATAATAATAATAATAAGGATAATAATAGTTAGAAGGATAAAGACAAGAGGAATACGGATAATAATAATAATAATACAGTTATAGCGATAATAATAATAGTAATAAGGATAATAATAAGAGTTATAGCGATAATAATAATAATGATAAGGATAATAATAATAGTTATAAGGATAACGACAAGAGGAATAGGGATAATAATAATAATAATAAGTATAATATTAACAGTTATAGCGATAATAATAATAGTAATAAGGATAATAATAATAGTTATATCGATAAAGACCAGAGTAATACGGATAGTAACAATAGAATAAGGTTAATAATAATAGTTATAGCGATAATAATAACAGTAAGAATGATAATACGAACATTTATAGAGATAATAATAATGATAATTAGGATAATAATAATAGTTATAAGGATACAGACAAGAGGAATAGGGATAATAGTAATAATAATAAGTATAATTATAACAGTTATAGCGATAATAAAAATAGTAATAAGGATAATAATAATAGTTATGAGGATAAAGACCAGAGTAATACGGATAGTAACAATAGAATAAGGAAAATAATAATAGTTATAAGGATAAAGGCAAGAGTAATACGGATAGTAACAATAGAATAAGGATAATAATAATAGTTATACGGATAAAGACAAGAGGAATACGGATAGTAACAATAGAATAAGGATAATAATAATAGTTATAAGGATAAAGACATGAGGAATAGGGATAGTAATAATAGAATATGGATAATAATAACAGTTATAGCGATAATAATAATGGTAATAAGGATAATAATAAAAGTTATAAGGATAAAGGCAAGAGTAATACTGATAGTAACAATAGAATAAGGATAATAGTAACAGTTATAGCGATAATAATAATAATAATAAGAATAATAATAACGGTTATAGCGATAATAATAATAGTAATAAGGATAATAATAACAGTTATAGCGATAATAATAATAATAATAAGGATAATAATAATAGTTATAAGGATAAAGACAAGAGGAATACGGATAATAATAATAATAATAAGAATAATAATAACAGTTATAGCGGTAATAATAATAGTAATAAGGATAATAATAACAGTTATAGCGATAATAATAATAATGATAAGGATAATAATAATAGTCATAAGGATAAAGACAAGAGGAATAGGGATAGTAATAATAGAATATGGATAATAATAACAGTTATAGCGATAATAATAATAGTAATAAGGATAATAATAAAAGTTATAAGGATAAAGACAAGAGGAATAGGGATAATAATAATAATAATAAGAATAATAATAACAGTTATAGCGATAATAATAATAGTAATAATTATAATAATAAACAGTTATAGCGATAATAATAATGGTAATAAGGATAATAATAAAAGTTCTAAGGATAAAGGCAAGAGTAATACTGATAGTAACAACAGAATAAGGATAATAATAACAGATATAGCGAAAAGAATAATAATGGCATAATATAATAATAACAGTTATAGCGATAATAATAACAGAAAGAATGATAATAAGAACATTTATAGAGATAATAATAATGATAATAAGGATAATAATAGAAGTTATAAGGATAAAGGCAAGAGTAATACGGATAGTAACAATAGAATAAGGAAAATAATAATAGTTATAAGGATAAAGGCAAGAGTAATACGGATAGTAACAATAGAATAAGGATAATAATAATAGTTATACGGATAAAGACAAGAGGAATACGGATAGTAACAATAGAATAAGGATAATAATAATAGTTATAAGGATAAAGACATGAGGAATAGGGATAGTAATAATAGAATATGGATAATAATAACAGTTATAGCGATAATAATAATGGTAATAAGGATAATAATAAAAGTTATAAGGATAAAGGCAAGAGTAATACTGATAGTAACAATAGAATAAGGATAATAGTAACAGTTATAGCGATAATAATAATAATAATAAGAATAATAATAACGGTTATAGCGATAATAATAATAGTAATAAGGATAATAATAACAGTTATAGCGATAATAATAATAATAATAAGGATAATAATAATAGTTATAAGGATAAAGACAAGAGGAATACGGATAATAATAATAATAATAAGAATAATAATAACAGTTATAGCGGTAATAATAATAGTAATAAGGATAATAATAACAGTTATAGCGATAATAATAATAGTAATAAGGATGATAATAACAGTTATAGCGATAATAATAATAGTAATAAGGATAATAATAACAGTTATAGCAATAATAATAATAATTATAAGGATAATAATAATAGTTATAAGGATAAAGACAAGAGGAATAGGGATAATAATAATAATAATAAGTATAATATTACCAGTTATAGCGATAATAATAATGGTAATAGGGATAATAATAACAGTTATAGCGATAATAATAATAATAATAATAAGGATAATAATAGTTATAAGGATAAAGATAAGAGGAATACGGATAATAATAATAATAAGAATAATAATAACAGTTATAGCGATAATAATAATAATAATAAGAATAATAATAACAGTTATAGCGATAATAATAACAGTAAGAATGATAATACGAACATTTATAGAGATAATAATAATGATAATTAGGATAATAATAATAGTTATAAGGATAAAGACAAGAGGAATAGTGGTAATAATAATAACAATAAGTATAATATTAACAGTTATAGCGATAATAATAATAGTAATAAGGATAATAATAATAGTTATGAGGATAAAGACCAGAGTAATACGAATAGTAACAATAGAATAAGGAAAATAATAATAGTGATAAGGATAAAGGCAAGAGTAATACTGATAGTAACAATAGAATAAGAATAATGATAACAGTTATAGCGATAATAATAATAGTAATAAGGACAATAATAACAGTTATAGCGCTAATGATAATAATAATAAGGATAAAAATAATAGTTTTAAGGATAAAGACAAGAGTAATA